>VYXH01001289.1:242436-315237 GCA_013397275.1 Burhinus bistriatus
AAGCATTTCTGTGGACAAATCTTATGGATTTTGTGTTTGGCTCGGTGGTTCCAAGCTTTCCTAATTTCTCAGATCTTCCAAAAAAGCTCTGCACCACAGTGAAATTCTTGCCCCAGTGAAGTAAATAAAGTCTATTTCCACCGACTTCAATAGGGGTAAGATTTTTCCCAAGGTTTCCACTGGAGAGCAGTAAAGACATACTGGGAAAGAAGTGAAGATGGGGGCTGGGCCAACAGTTTCCTCAAGGGAAGTCTTACACTTCGCTATGGCAATAAGAAAAAGGAATGGTCTTAACTTTCTCAAAATATTTAATCGAGATGCAGTTTGCTAAGCATTATACAAAGGTTAATTTCTAAACCATTTCATGAATAGAAAGAATGCAGCACATAACAATTAAATGACCTGGTCCATCCTTGGTGAATTTACAGTAAAGATGTTTTGTCTTCAGTTGTAGAATAGCTTTCCACTATTGCATGTTTCAGAGAAATAGAAAATTATCATTTTTCTAATTTAATTATGCAATAATTTATAGAGTAGCTGACCTGTCAGTGTACCTAATAACTGATTCTTCTGCCTCTTAAAAACTTACGAGTTTTTTGTGAAGGCAAGAGCAAAAGAATTACTAGTTACGTTGTACATTTTATTTTCATAGATTTATAAACAGTCCTATGGGGAAAAAAAAGAAAAATTTGCTACTCCACCTTTATTTCAATAATAGCACCACTAGCTTCAAGAGAACCACATGGGAGGTACTTTGTGCCTTACTCTTCAGAAGCATATCAGAATACGGTCTTGTATTCTGAACAGGAAACATCAGCCCTCTATACACTGACCAGGATGCATCAAATTTTCAAAACTCTCAAACATAGAAAAAACACCTCACAGTCCATTTAAACAAAGACATTGAATTTTGGCATCCTGCTACACGATTATTCTGATCATAGCTTTTAGATTAGAGTTTTGTTTACTCTGGTCATGTAATTGTTTACTTCAAACTAGAACTACAACCTGAACAAAAAAGCATAAACTAAACTGCATCTGTTGTTTTTCCAAAGCATGGAATGAGCAAGATAAGAAAATCAAAACCTTCCAACGGCCATAAAACTTTGAACTGCTAGCAGCTCAGAGTTTTTTCTTCTTTTAAACCAAAATCGTATTTTGCCTCAACTTAATGTGCTCTCCACACTTTTTCTAATTAGTGCTTGAAAATGATTTAATTCATGCAAATTGCTGGATGACTATTCACTTAAACTTTTCACAGAATTAATGAAATTTAAAAATAAAACAACTTGAGCAGAAAAATCTTGAAACTGAAAAGGAAGATGTGCTGTGATCATTGGCAACTAAGGCTGGGTTCTAAGACCTGATGAAGAATGCATAAAAAGGATGGACACTCCTGCAACTGCGACCATGCTCAAAAGTCAGAAAATCCAGGCTCCAACTCCCATTCCATAGGTCACTCAAGTGCCTCATCAACACACACGTGGCCAGATCCTGAGCTCAGCTGGAGTATCAGCACTGCAGCAAGATCATATTTGCAAGATTCCTAATGCACTCTGGGACTGACGATTAAAAACAGCACAGACTGATTGTTATTCTGAGGAGGAAGTTGGATAGACAAAATGCAATTATTAGTTAGATTGCGGCTGGTCTGCTAATGACTATAGATGCATTAATGAAGTAGATGCTAGCATCATTAGAAGATTGTAGCATGCAGCCCTGAAGCACCATACAGCATAACAGCATTGATTCAATGCTGACTGAAAAGGCAAAGGGTCACCCAGTCACCCAGAAACCTCTTGACAGCAGTCTGAAGCACACCACTCGGGCAGCATGGCCTTTGCCAGATGCTCCAACAAGGACCTCTCCGCCCCTCTCATACAGAGACATGTGGGACCATGCAGGATAGAACTGGTACCATATTGATCGTTCCTAATTGTGATAAACAGACGAACAGTAATAGAAAGCATGGAGAGAATGCAGTATTTGGAATGAGAAGGCATCAACCAAAAAATAAGATTCCATGCAAATACTGGGGTGTGGACAATAGTAACACACTGTATCCAAAATCCACTCAGAAAAAAACCTGCCAAATATTTCTGCAGTCTTAGGATAAGATCAAATTGTATGATACAGTCCAATTGGCCTTGCAACATCTCCAAGATGTCTGAAATAGATGCCACCCATCAAAGTGCTACTTATGACTGAAAAAACAGCAAGTCCCAAGGCAATTCTATTTAAAGTCATAATAAAGGCACAGAGATTTATTTGGGGTAAATTCATGAAGGCCAATATTCTTCATCTAGTCCACAGCTAGCCTTTGCCTGTCCTCAGAGAAATCTTCCAGCCATAAAGAGATACCAAATATATTCTTTCCTATTGTTCTTAATGAACTAGCACCCAAAAACCGTGACTAAGACTTGGTTTTATTTCTGCTGATGTGTAGTTCATGACCATCTAACCAATTTACAATCTAAAATGTAAGATGCAAGGTGTACAATGCAAAATAAGCATGCAGGAAGGTATAAACTGAACATTTGAATATAAGCAGGTTTCTGAAGTCACCTAGAAGTCTGTGGGAGAAAGAAAAGAGTCTGGAAGTTTCCAGGCTTGGCCACTCCAACAGCCCTATTCCTGCACAGAACAGTCCATTCTGTCAAACTAACAATCTTCACTACTGAGCCTGACTCTAAATGAGTGGAAAAAAACTGACAAAAATTTTGTGTTTAAACAGTCTGAAGGTCTGTGCTGGAATGAAATTACCACACTCGTGGCCTACTTGTTTAAAATTGCCACCAGAATAAACAAACAATTCCTGAAGCTTCAGAAAAAAAGTTATAGAAATAACTCACCCACAGGGCTGGACATGCCACTGTACTAACAGATGCGAGACTTGCCAGGCCACAACAGCCAACAGCTACATTACTTCACTGCAAATCCTCACAGCAGTCAGCAAAGGAGGAGAAATCTGAATGGGACCTTTTTCCAAAGGCACTGCCTCACCTCTTCACTCATTCTACTTTGCATGGCTTCTCATCAATATGTGAGCTACCACAGAGCACTGGCCAGGAATCCGCCCCACTGGTCAGGCACTATAAGCATGCAGATAACACAGGGAGAGCTCCTGCTATTAGCACTAAAGAAATTACCTTCAAATTTCCTAAGTACCATCAGGAAAGGAAAATAAGGAGAACCGTGTACATGCATGTTTAACGGGAATGTTTTTTCCCTATGTCCAGCCTGTCTTTCAGGATACATCAGCCTTGGTAGAAATTCTGTTATCATTTAATTGCACTGTAGCTCCATTGCACAATCTAGAAGATGAATTCTCAGCAAGGGGCAACCTGCAAATTCACTACAAATATCACTATGTGGACAAAAATAAAAACTGTAGGACATAATGTGTGTACATTACAGGGAAAAAAAGCCCCATGACACTGAAAATAATACCCAAGAGACCAAAAGTAATAAAACCTAGAGCAAAGATGCAAAAGAGATGATGCAGAGTAAAGAGAAATGTCTTTCAAGCAATCAAGGCAAAAGCAACATTTAATTTGAATTCTGTGAGAGATAAAGACCACAGACCGAAAGCTCAGAAATTCTGTGGCCTCACAAGGAATAAAAGAAATGATAGTCATCTACGGACAAGGATTCTCAAGGTTTTTGGTCCTGGCTGAATTAAAACAGCTATCACTGCACAGGTACAGTCCCTGTATGAGACTGAGAGCAGAAATGTTTAAAGGAAATGAGACATCAACCTGCTACATGTTTTAATTGATTATGGGAGCAGAGGGTTCAAAATGCTGAAAAATGAAAACAAAAAAGTTTCAAAAAAATTAGTATGTTTACTCTGTTTCCAGTCATTGGGAAAGTATCCTGTGCAGTCATCTTATATAGATTTAAAGGTGCTATAGAGAACAACTTCTTCTGTTGACAAACACTCTTACAGTATCTTTGTTGACATAATACTGTAGAGCTGCATAATGAACAGTAGCTGCCATTGGGCCAGATTTTCCACTAAACGTTTAACTGTATAGAGAGAATCACTATGTCAGGTGCTATGCACCTATATAGCTCACAAAAATAACTCTGACAATTAAAAATCTGCACGGGAAAGCACAGTGACATAGGAGAAACTGGCAGTTAATGGACTGAGTTAATGGCAACACCTGCCACCAGGAAAGGCAAGTACTGCTCTCTCATGATCTTCCTTACATTCATGAGACATTTCTATCATGAACAATCCATTCATGTGCAAGGGTAAGTGTTGGGTTCAGAAGGTAATCTGAAAAATCTAACCA
Organism: Burhinus bistriatus; assembly: GCA_013397275.1. Lineage (NCBI taxonomy): Eukaryota > Metazoa > Chordata > Aves > Charadriiformes > Burhinidae > Burhinus > Burhinus bistriatus. The sequence goes on from VYXH01001289.1 coordinate 246,738, forward strand.
AAGGTGAGTATCAAGCAAACTCTGTTATGCAAGCAGTTCCCATTAATCTAGTTTAGGATGGTCATGGTCTGGAAAAAGTGACTTGCACTGCAAGTTGTACATAAAAAGCAAGAGACATGCTTAAAAGATAATACCTTAAAAGATAAAAGACTACTCAAAAAAACCCCCACTGCTGCTGACTAACACATAACCCAGACAGACTATATGGGCAATATAAGCTTATGTTGCCAATGTCCCAGACTTTCTAGAAGTCAGAGCCACAGTTAAGTGCAACACAAAGTCCAAGGTAGTAAATCCTGCTGAGAAGCAGCCAAGGCCCCTGTAGACATGTCCACAGACACACACCTTGGATCACACTTCACAGCAATACTGATCAAAGTGGCTTTTTTTTTTAATCTTGACTAAGGCCAGGTTAAGAACAACTGGCCCAGTGCAGAAGGAAAGGATGATGACAAAAGCAACAAGTTGCTGTTACACTGATAGGCAGTATGTGAACAGAGAGTGGCATGGATTTGCTCTGCAGAATTCATGATACAAGTTAGGTACTTGAAGCTGCATTATCACTTATGCACAAAATTACTTTAAAATTGTAGAGAGGAAAAAATATTTTAAAAAAGTGTTTTGTAGTCTTGGCAAACAGCAAGTACTCACGTTCAGCAATTTGCTGCACAGGAAAGCCCAAGTAGAAGCTGAATTCCACCACAGACAAGTTTCTTAGCTGCTCACTGACTTCAGATCCATTCAGAAAACCGTATCTACCTCGGACGGCAAAAACAATGCTCACAGGGCCTTGCCGAAATGCTACCCCATGCCTACTCAGAGTTATATTCAGTATCTGAAAAGACAAGATTGCAGGATAGTCAGCAAAATCAAATCACTGGCATTTCCATTACTTCCTCGGCAGTCTGTTTTTTTTTCCCTAATATGAAGAGGGGGAGGGCAGTTCACATCAAAACAGAGGAACATCTATTCCAGGTTGTTTCAGCCTGCTGAGTCTCAGAAGAGGCAAAGTTACATGTGACTTCCTCTTCTAAGAGTTCTCTTTTAAGGTCAATCACAATCCAGAATGATCTGAAAGCTACAGTCCAGAAAATTATGAAAAAAAACACTTAGAGAGTCAGAAAAATATATCTACTAATAAAGAAATCTCAGATGAATACCAAACTGCACGGAACAGACAGGAAAAGACCATGGTAAAGAAACATTCTGAAAATGGATGTTATCTTGGTCAGAACCTCCTGCACCATGCACACCTAGACCCTACCACTAGTTAGAAGCCTTATTTTGGGACCAATATACACAACTGTGTTCACGTAGAGACACCTCTTCCAGACAGTAAGGAAGTATTTAAAATAAAAGCTTGCTAAGCTGACAGTCCAAGAAATTGCTTCGCTTGTTCCATCTTCAGTCTATCCAGTCACACTGTGTCGTGCAGTTGTACAGTTCTGAGCACTTTACTATATAGTACTTTAGGTACTATAAAGTTTATGTCATTTTTCCTGCTATGATTTTATTTTAGGATAGCAGAGATGGCCATTTATGGTGCCAGTTAAATAACATTATAAAATTTTTACTAATTTTGGTATTACAACAAAGCTAGATTAAATTTAAGAATTCAGACAGAAGAGGGAGTTTGTCTCATTAAGCTGAATTACTGACTTTCCAGGGCATTTTAAGGTGTGCAATACATTTCATATGTCGAAGTTCCAGTACCAGCTACTATGGACATCATGCCCTGCTGTAAGTACACTGCTATAAGTATTTCTAGACCTCAGAAGCAACTAGCATGTTTGCTCACATAATGGCAGAGTGCATATAACGCCTATATCCTCTAATAGATCCCCTGAGTGGCAGTGAGACCTGAAAGCTGTCTTCCAACAAAAACATTCTAACCATACCCTACTCTGTAGTAGTAAAATCTGATGACTTTGATAAGGCTTGGGGCAGCCTTTATATTCAATAATGCTTTTGGATATAAATCATCACCTTGTATCTGTTTTCAAAAAGCTTGAAACCAGAGGGATCTGTGGTGCCATATTATTTTGCAGGGGAAAAAATCCTGACTTCATAAAAAAGTGTCATAGTTCTACATGATCTAGATGGCAAGTTGTAGCCAGTGAACACCTAACTGATTTTACTGGCTGGATGAAACACAGGACAACCAAACCTGAGGAGAAAAAAGGACCGATACAAAACATGCTAATCTTCTTACCTGCACAGTAAAGTTGTAGAATTCCTGGTGTTTTCTCACCTCCATAAATGCCATTGTCAGCCCTTTCTCAATGCGCCGGCTAAAGTTGCAGAACCCAACATCCACGTTCCGAGGCACAAACTGAAGCACTGAAGGCAGAGAGTACACGTTATTTCTACAGGTAAGTACTTCCATGAGAGAGAACAAAACGAGCAAGAGAATCCACAGGGCTACCACTTTTTCATGGAATTCAGGACATATTCAGTGAAACAGTGGGTAAAAATACAGTAGAAATACATTCTGTGTTGGTGCAGTAAATTCTCTACTCACTACTATCTGTTGCAGCAGTAATTAGATTACCAAGAGATATTAGTGACAAAATACCCATTGTTTCCTCTTGCATACTGAAAGACCTTCACTACATACATGTGGCTAATTTTACATGACTTGAACACTGAATCAGCCACACTGAAATCCTTAGTACCCAACAGATCAATGAAAATCTTAAGAAAAAAAGCAACAAATCTGTTTTTCTTGTAGACTGAAATATAGTATTTAGCTTGTCTATAAGACCACATATTGGGTCCATTAATACACGTTAGTATCAGTCCAACACTTGCAAAACACTTGATTAGCAAACAATCTTTTAAATCTAGATACCTAGACCGTAAAGTCTTTCACAGGAGAGAAAGAGAGCACAGGAGACAAAGAGTAAGCATAAAGGAATGTGAGCAGGCACACAGACCTTAACTACATCTATCTCTGTGGATCTCCTGATACAGCCTTACCCAAAGAAATGCTATGATTACGTTACAGACTCTAATAGCAGTTATACAAGGTTCAAGAACACAAAATATGCCTACTGTCTATCTATATAACCGTGTGAAGCAGTGGAAAAACACATCACACCTTCACAATACAGTTTATTAATAGAGCAGAAACAACACATGAAACACCTGAACAAAAGCACCATGTTTGACATTCATTAACTCTCTGCCTGTATACTCAATCCCTGTCACTACCTCATTACACACTCAACCAGCCAGGCAGGTGGCTTTGTTATGCAAACAGTGCCTGAAGAAGATTTTAAATGATACCACTGACTCTCAAAATCTATTACATGAGTAATATATTGCTTCAGATTAATAGCAGTCATGGACTTCACACAAACTGCTGGCATACAGCAGCCATGGAAAGCTGAACACCACATGAGCAATCCTCCTGCTCACGTTATACATGAGCAATCAAACTTCCTGCTCACCAATTCTCCTACATTATAAGAATTCTAAAAAGTAGCATTTAAGGTAAACATAATTTGAGACTTGACTCAAGCATTATAAAGTAGCTGCACTGTGATTTTATGAGTAAATGCTTCACAGAAATTTTTTTCTCTTCTCACGTTCTAAAGCAAGAAAAAGAGCACACCTATTTTGCAACGTGCCAAAAATATTTTCCTGGAAAAATCATTAAATTATGGAGTTAACTGTTTACAATTTATCATCTCTCAACCATGGATCTGGCACATATTTCACTAAAAAACAAGAATTAAGATTCATAGCAGTAGAACGCAGGATTTTGAGCTGACCTTGCATACTTAATCATAAGTGAAGAAGTATGAATCAATATGAAGCTACATCTCCTCCTCTTCATGTCAGGAAGAACTCACCTGTCTGAACTTGGAATCTGTTATCTGGCACAGTGAAAGAAGGATGCAGTGAGAGGATCATGGGGGCCTCACCACGAAGAAGACTGCTGTTCACAAGCACATTTATGACAGCTACTGCCGTGTAAACAAAAGGACCTGATGTCACCAAGAAAGCAAATTTTGGGGAAATTTTATAAACCTACAAAAAAAAAAAAAAAAGAAAGAAATCTTTAAAAAAATCTTCAATGTGAAATTTGGGAACAATTTAGGCCTACGTAGTCTCACACATTTCAAAGCCACATCATCAAGAGGTAAGAAAATACAACCTTTATTTTTCAAAGAGGGAACAGAAGCACAAACTCTCTGATAGTGCTGTGCCTTGCAGCCTCTACTCCAGTGCATCCAGAGAGGCAACTCCCCTGTGCACCTACTAGAAGAATCTCTTCAGTACAACACACCAATCTCAACACTTTTTGATTTATCACATCCCAACACAGTAGCACTCCCCCTTGCCTGCATTCCCCTCAAGTATGTAAGAGTTTCCATACAAAACTGCTGTTTACTTACTGAACCGCTTGCATAGCTTCTGCATTTCAGTTATACACTGCATAGTGAATACATCCTATACTATACACATGTGATATGCAGAACCAAAATACACATAACCTGTGTTTTATGGATATAATTTTCACACTCAAGAATGCTTTCGTCCAGAGAACACTTCTATCTGCTTATTTCAGCACAGTTACCAGAATTACAATTCTCCTCTTCCAGTTAATCCTCTGACTTCGAGTCTTCTCAAAAATCTAAAAGAGCCTTAGCCATCATGTAAAAGAAATGAGATTGTAAGTTAAATATAAACCTAGGTGAATGTTTCCATGCAGACACTCTTATCCACCATTTCTCTGTCACCTAAGTAGAAACAATCTAGAGGCTTTTATTTATTTAAACGCATTGTAGTGTCTTCTCTCCTTCAGAAAAACCTCTCAATATCAAGGACATCCGTTTCCCCAGGCTTATTTTTTCCTCTTTGGTTTACTCCCCCCAGTTTGCTTTATTTGCCTAAGTTAGTCACGTTAAAATATTTTGAGATGCCCAACATGATGGCCTCACAAATAAATAAAGAATCCAAAGCAGAAACCCAAAGATTCTGATAAATGTGCACCTCGGATGAAGAGATGCTAGCACCTTGCTGGCTTTGTGCCAAGATATCCTCAACTTCACGATCAGCCTTATAGAAAAGCACAGTGCTACTTAAATTGTGACCCACATGTCCCTTACTGGTATTTCTGCAACAGTGTAAAGTGATGGCAATTGCTGTTCAGATGAGACAGCAAGCAGCTCTTTCCTGTCCTCTAAAAAACACGCATTTCAAAGAGATCATGTTCACCAGAAGAAACTACCTCACTAGCAGAAATAAATAATAAAAAAAAAATTATCTGTGCTGCTCATTATTCCTTTTTTCCTTCTTAGTCCACAAATATATGCAGGATCCAGCTTTTATTTTAAATGGATTTAGACCCATAGAGCTCAAATTTGTTTGATATGAATAATATGTACAGCTCTTTTCAGTTCCTCTTATCTGAAATTTTGTCCTTTTATCTCAGGATGAAATGATCTCTGCAGCTTCAGTTTGTCAAATGGAAACAGCACTTCTAATGGGTAAGACATGCCAAAAGAAAGTTGCCCATTACTTGCAAAGGAGACTACTTAAAAGGCAAGAAAAAGAGGAATTAGAATTACAAATCTCAGTGACAATTTTCTGGTGATTTCTAAAGCAACATGTGCTGAGGAAGAGAGGCCTAGTGTAGCCAGCATATACTTACGCACGAGGGTTAGGTATTTCAGAGAAGAAAGCAAGCCTCTGATAACTAACTCAGCTGTCTCCATCTCTGACCTGTTGCAGTGTACCAATGAAAGCAGACTACTCTGAACACCCCCCTGGAATTTTGCATCAACTTTTTCATCTTTACAGCTAACATTGTTTCACTTTTGTGCTTTGCCACAGCAGAAGAGAGACAGCAACTCTAGAGAATGGAAATTTCAAAAAAACCTTTCAAGTGTAATTTTGAGGTGGGTAGATTAGAACCACCACCGGTCAAAACAATAGCTATTTCTGCTTGAGATATTGCAGGGGTGTCTCTAGAGTTAGCTCTCTACAACCTAATTCAGATGACAGGAATAATATAGCCAAGCCAGCGTGATGCTGTCCACAAGCTATTTCACACAGAAGTTTGCAAAGTTGGTTAGGATAGATGAGCACAGCTCATCACAGGTTCATGAATGAGAATAGCTCCTCTTGGCACAGCCCTAAGGGTTTACAAAAGCAGCTGTCCATCCAACCCTCTCTTGGATGTTTCACCTCTACTGCCGTGACAGTTAGATGCTAACAAATTAACTAGCTGAATCACTACATTTTACAATGCCACCTATTAAACAAGCACATATTTCTTACATCAAACAAGTACAAATTTCTTATCTTAACACTTTGGGCCATAAAACTGGAGAAGCATGCAAAATTCCACGTGCACTTCGGAGCCCTTCCCACAGCAAAAGCAGAAAGCTTCTGTAGGGACAGAGAACCCTTACACCACCTCAAGTTAAGCTATCCCTTCTCCAAAGTGCGACAGCTAATCCAACTCTGCTGTTTCCAGGACACAACCTGTCTCATTCAAAGCTACCCTCACAACAGAGAGTGCTTCTAGTACAGAAAGTTTTCAATCCTCAGTTTACTGAGGCTAGAAGAGTCTTTGGGGAGAACATCACTGTATGCTTACTCTGTTGCTTATGATGTTCCCTAAGCATTTGCTATTGATTATTGTCCACTAAAATATTGGATTAGATGCACCTTTGCTACAATCTAATCCATGCCTACACTCCACTGTATTATGCTGCGCAAACATCTGGGAGAAAGCACAAACAACTGATTTCCTCACCACCATCTCATTAAGCATCCTATACAGAGCCTGCAGAGAGCGTTTAACTTCCTGAAGATGGGCTCCAAAGGCTCACAGGTCTTAAAAATGAAACAAAGCTTCTGCTTCTACGCACGTTAGGATCCTAACACAACAACTCTCTCACCGTTTTTACACACTTAAATGGTACCAGCCAGAATTTCAGCAGCAGTGAGTAGCGATGAAGCCAGCCCAAGTCCACAAGGAGGCATCTTTGAAAGAAGTGTTTAACTGCCTGACAGTGAACTGATCTTACTTCGAAAGCAGAGGTTTACTAATTTTGGATTATAGACCAATAGGCTACAGCCAGGCCGCAAACCCCACATTAAATACAGCAACAAAGTGGCTGAAGTATACATTATACTGCATGATAAAATTTCCAAGCACAAATGAGGCTGGCAAAAGGATTTTTCCTGTTGGCATGAACTTAACGGCACCAGGGGTCCTGGCAGCAAGTCATTGCCAACGCTATTTTATTTCACACCCCAGTGCAACAAAGCTAAGTCAAGGGAACATTGTATAACAGATCTTACCCAAGTGTCATAAGGTTTACATTAGAGAAAGCTGACAAAAATTGCTCTTATTCAAACAATAGAGTCTTATTCTTTTGCAGATGCAATACATTGGGACCGACTGGAAAAAATTTTAAAATTTTAGGTTATTCTCACTTTGCTGTAAGGACTTTTGCTAGGAAAAAGTTGACAAAAGTTTTTTTCATTAGGCAGGATTCAAGCCTGCCTCCTTTTTTTTTCCATTTCAAGAACTCAGAACATTTGAAAAAATAAAGAAGCAGAGACCAAAGTTTTAACTGAAAAAGTTGGAAAAAAAAAAAGTTTTAATTCTCCTTTCAGTATTAAACTTGGTTTGTACTTAAAGCGAGCAGCAGTTATATCCATTGTTGCCATGGATTTTGTTTTTAAAGCATACATTACTACCAAGTTAAATTTAACAAGACTGTCTCCTGATTTACTGTGCATTACATCACAGCAAGGGAACAACATCTGTGAGCTGTAATAGGAGACACGGTAAAAAAAGCAACTTAGAGAAGTGCACGGCTTCACCGTAACTTGCAAATGTCCACACGGTTCCCGGGTACTCTTGACTAACAAAAGTCAGCTCTGCTTGATTAATTAAGTTTAGCAATGTAGACAAATTCTATTTAAAATTTTGCATTACATCACCATTAAACATGCCAATACGATAGACGGCTCTCTATTTAAAGTAGCAGTTTTGTTAGCACTTTGCCGTTAGAGGTGAAGACATTTGCTAGTGATTATTTTTAGTGCAAAATCCATACCCAACGCATCAGAAAGAGAACACATATGATAGCAGCATTCTAGCATAAAATAAGCATAACTGATTCCACAGACATGTTTTCTCCTTTTGTTAAAAAAGAATTTGCAAAGAATGAAGCTGGACTAACTGCATTATTTATGGAGACTATTGCTTCTGAGCAGCCTCAGGGCCAAAATATCCTATTGAGAGCTTTACAAGGCAATAGTGGGCATGAAAGGAAGGAATTTAAAGGGCAAAAACATAAAGAAGCAAGATCTCAAATGTTGGCTCCAATCAACCTTCAAATATTTAGCAATAGATTTTGTCTTACTGCTGTTACTATTAAGAGTACAAGCGCTTCCATATTATTGAGGCATATAAGGTCATTGAAAATTAGTGTAGTTCTATCATCACGAACTTTTGACTTCTACTTGACTATGCGAGTTTGCACAATCTGAAGATGTTATTCACAAACCAGAACAAAAATCTCTTATTTACAAAAAACCCTAAAAAGCTTACAGGCAGGTATTACTAAAAGGACCTAAACTAAACATAACTTATAGTGGCAGCTCACTGGGGCTGAAGTTTGGCAGAAATTCGTAACGCTCCTGTCTTGATTGAGTAGTAGGGAGGTATATTCTCAAACATCTGACAAGAGTTGTTTAATTACTGAGCGCAGTGATTATGGCAGGAGCTGTCAAAACACTGTTTCCCCACACAGATTAGCAAGCAGAAGTTAGAGGCACCAAGGGATTCTGTGCATGGAGAAACTCAAGTTATGTTCAAAATTCAAACTGCTACTTGAGTAAACTTCATAATGAAAATGAGATCATACACTCAAAAAAGTAAGATAATGTGGTACTGGGTTATCATAACTGGATGAATGCAGACATGAAAAATTGCAAGTGCAGCTGAACCTGCACCTACACCAGTAATTCCATTAAAACATTTCATTTTACCCCCAGTGTTGGTTGAAGCATTTGATTATATAACAAAGGTACCCCCAAACTACCTCTACAGTCTTTTCCTCGCAGACAGAAGATTTGAGACAGAGGCGGGGAACAGAGCCTTTAAACCTCATCTCAACTAGACACTCACTTTGAGGTTATGAAACACTGAAATGTTGTTCAAAGATGATTCCTTGAACATCAAAGCAGAGGAAGCTTTCAAAAAAAACCAAGAGCGCAACAATTCCTAGCCCTGTGAGTGGGGGAAGGACAGGAGTCACACCTATTTGAAGGTTTAAAAATAACATCTTACTATTGCACACCTGATTTTTTTTTCCCTGACTTTTTCATCTGCCAAATCCTGCCTTTGGGATTCCACCACTTTCCTTGCAAGTGTTGATGGTCTGACTTACAACATAAAATAGCACAAGGCTGTGGAGAAGGTTTTTTTTTTTGTCTAAGGTGCTAAGTACATAATCAGGTAGCAGAAGAAACAAAACTTTTGAATAGGTATTTCAAAGGGTAAAAGGTTTTCAGTTCAGTTCCAATTCACCAGCCAAAGGAGGTGAGCAGTAGAGGCTGGACACTGCTTGCTCACCTCTGTCAAAACCAAAAAAGGTCTGTCTGTCCTAGAAAATGATGACATTCTAAAAGTAAAAAAGCTGATGTCATATCCACATTAAAAAAAAAAACAAAACAACAACATGACTAACATTTAAGTTAGAATAAACCTCTCTCTGACATAGTACCACATGGGTTGTTTTTAAATCACCATTTTAGCCTGTGAACTAAACCCACTATTTTATTACATTGATCAAAGAGTACTTGTACACACTTCATGCCACTTACCTCTAGCTCTACTGATCGCCTGAACTGAACTCTGAGCACTTCTCTGATGGATTCACTGACATTTTGTAGAACAGCTCTTCGGGCCACCACTGGAAATTAATGTCAGTCATTAAATACATTTTAGCTTCATCTCCTGGGCTTTGGTTCAAAGCTGCATTTTCAGTTGTGCAATGCATGAAAAAGCAGGCAATGAGATCGACTGCATCAAACAGGTTAAGACAATGGACAAGGAAACAGGTAAAGGTGTGAATGTATCCTAAAAAGTGACTGTACATAGAGTTTAAGGAACTCCAGGTTTACTTTCTATCTCCTGTTTTGTTTTTCCATATCTAATGTCTTTAGCATTCTAGTCAAAGAACCTTCTAAAGAGCCAGTAAGGCATTCGAATTGGGTCTGAAAGTCACAGCACATTCAGTCTGACCTGTGCACAATGAGCCTGCTGTCATAATGCGTAAAACTTTTGTAGGCAACGCATGGAAAGTAGATGAGGTCAGAAAAAAGCTACAGAAAATATGCATCTACTTTTCTCTTAAATAAAATGTAAACAAACGTGACTGATTACTGAAAGGGATATCCATCAAGTAAGAAACTGCTTTAAAACACCACATCTCTATGAATATTACGTCTCTTAAGAGTCACACTTGAGACTGTGACTATGGTCAAGAAAACAACTGAAAAGTGTTATGTTGTCATCCTGCATTTACTTTCCATCACTAACTTGCCTACAAAACTACTCAAATTACAGGTTAAAAAAAATAAAAATCTTCCTCATCACCAGCATAGCCAGCTTACCTTCATATCTGGAGGATGAGATTATGCTCGTTCTGCTTTACCTATTACAAATAAATCTTAAGGGCAAAATGTGTTGCTTACCACAGAACGTGCAGCTGCCCTGGATTAGGTCACTGGTATTGTTTTGTTAACAAGCTAGGAAGAGGTAGGAAAACACCAAAAAAGCAAACACAGATGCTGAGACAATTAATTTTGAAACACACTAACATCACTTTTTCTGGTTACAAACACACCAAATCCAACTGAAGTAAGTATGGGAGGAGGGAAAATATAAACATAAGCTGGCATGGTAAAATTATAAAAATGGTAATGAAACCCAAACATTTTTTAAACCAGCTCTCCTCTTTCATATTACAACATTACCTCACATGCAGATTTTTTTTACAAACAGCAGCAACAACTGAAAGGAGAAACTTACTCAGTCAGAACATTTAATAGTTTGGCAGAACAGTACCATGACAGTAACATTCATATACAACCCAATAAATGATAAAGCAGCCTCTAATTCAGTATACTTGTATATATCCATCAGCAATTTTAGAAGACAATTTCATTCTCTGTGAAGTGGAATGTATATGTAACTCACTTTCACAGTGGACTTCCTTCAAGTGAATTCTATTATTTTCAAGACTAAATGATAAATCAATGCTTTTACAGCTGTTTGTCTAAATTTATACCGGATTTCTTTGAAAAGTTCACTTAGCTAATTCAACACCTGCATTTTAGCTAGGGGTTCATATTACAGTGGCTCCTGAAAAACAAAATAAAAATGTTAGGAATATCTTACCTGCAGTGACTAAGTAAGCGTCAGGAACCGTGATGTCGCAGACGTAGGGTTGCCTAGTAGTGGTCACGGCAGAGGTTACGACCACAGGTTCAGATGGAGTAGTGGTCGTCAGAGGGGTGGAGGAGAATGTCCCCAGGCTGCCTGCAGCAGTCGTGCCACGGCTGCCCGTGGCATTGGTGGCAGTGGTCGTGGGGACAGTGGTGGGAGCAGCCGATGCATCAGTACCAGCAGTTACACTGCTTCCTGCTGGAACTTCATATCCAGTGGGAGGGCTGGAAGTTGAAGGAAACTGTGTGGGAGCAAACGGCGTGGTCACAGACAGAGATGCTGTAGGAGAGGGCATCGTGCTGCTGGTGTCTACATGTGACATCAGGTTGTCAGGGTCTGCAGGAGGAAGGGCAGTGGGGGCACTGCCCTCACTGTGAGACGCTAAAAGCAGCGTGGGGTTAACTGTAGCACCAATATCCTCATCAGAAGCCAGAGCAGTTGAGAGCAGAGATGAAGATATATTTAAGACAGGAGTTGCCGGAAAGGTAGTAAACAAAGAGATCAGATTTGTTTCATTGAGCAAGATGCTGCTGGTAACAGACTGGGTGTCGGAAGTGGGCAGCACCAGGGTAGGAACCATGGAGCGAGAGGCGGAGAGTGAAGGCTCCAACTGAGAGGTAGCTCCTGTAACAGCTGAGGTAAACACAACTTCAGAGCCCTCTGGCAATATTGAGGGTGCTTCCAGAAACACAGATGACTCAGAGTGAAAATCTGATGACAGTGTTATTTCAGGAACATGTGCACCTGGAACAGAGGATGCATTTGAATAAAAGTATGATGTTTGGCCAAGAGGGAAGTGAGAAACCTCGGTGTCAGTGGCAGAGCTGACAGTGGTAGCTAAATCCCAGCTGGAAACATCCTCAAAAAGTACTGATGTCCCAGTCAACAAGGTCGGAGGTAAAAGTGTTGATAAATCACTTTGCATGACAGAGTAAGAATTTAGCATGGCCGATGACAAAGACAAGTAGCTAGGTTCAATAAGAAATGGTGTTGATAAAAGATGGGATGGAAAATCTGAAATATTTAAAGGTGGTTCTTCCTTTGTAGATGTCGTGTCAAGCAAAACCACAGATTCTGACGGCATTAATTCTGGCAACTCCAGCAAAGTGGTATGACTGACTGCAAACGATGCTACCGGCTCACTTGGGATGAAGGTAGAGTCAAACAGAATGGTGGTGGCATCAGGAAGTTCTACACGAGTGCTTGGTGTCAACGAAACCATTTCCAGAACAGGGTGGGAAAACTGCGCAACGGAAATGTTCAGTGATGTTCCTCCAGGGAGCTGATGGTAAGAAGGAGAAATTGTTGTAGGTGTTCTGTTGTTAAGGTTAGTGTCCATCGTGCTTAATAAAAACACGCTTGAATAGGGCATTTCAGTGAATCCTGAAGAAAATGAAACAACTGGTCTTGATGGAAAAGAAGTATCAAAAATCTCAGGTGCAGGCTCCTCTAGTTCATAGCCATCAGTAATTATAGTTGTAAATGGAGTTATGCCTTGTACTTCAGAGGCTTTGATGGACAAAGTTTCAACATAATCACCTGAGCCCACGTCATGTTCTGGGGAAAAGCCTGCTTCTGGCAGAAGTGAAACTGAGTCACAATACAGACAAGAACTGTATGATCTCGTGAAAGGCACTGGACTCATGAGCTCACTAACAAGCTCTGATTGACTTGGTATTTCTGAACCAGCAGGCAAATTTGGTGTTGTACCGGAGAATTCATGTGTAAACAAGCTGGCATTAAGAACCATACCAGAGTCCGTGGAAATGGCAGCTGAGCGAAGTGGGAAAGACGCAAGTGGAAGACTAACAGGAAACAAAGCTGGCTCAGCACTGGCTGCTGAAGCCGGTGTGGCCCAATGAATGCTTGGAGTGGGGTAGGTCCTTAGAGTGAGAGCTTCTGCTGCCCTGCTACTCGCATAGGCATAAATGTCATTATATGGGTCTGCACGCTGTGCTGTGGCATCTGGGGTCACACGGCTATTTTTATCCAGCAGTTTGAGATGAAGAGGCGACTCTTCTGAAGCAGCCCCAAAAGGCAGAGCTGTTAAACTTGCATTTATGTTTTCCCAGGCCGCAACTCCCGCCTCTGAAGAAATGGAAGTGAAATAAATAGCTGTATTTGGAGGGTACAACGACAAGTCTCTGCTTGCAGTTAGCATTTCACTATCTGGTACAAAAGGCTTCCATTCTGTAAGAGTGTTACTGTGTTCAGGGACAGCACTCAACGAAGTCTTTTGCTGTGCTGTTTTTGAGTTATCATACGGTGAAAAAAGGACAGATAATGAAGGTGTTAGCAACACAGTTTCTAACGTTTCTCTTGGTGGCTCTACTGTATTAACTGACTGATGATCTGTTAAAATGGCAAAAGACTTCAGTGGAGGAGTCCACTGTGCCTTTGGAAATGAGCTAATAAATTCATCGTCACTTAAGAATGCCTCATTGCTTGTTACGGAGACATCTACCAGCGGCGTACTTCTCCCTTCTGAAAACCTGACCATTTCTTCTTGGTTAAATAAAGTCCCATCAAAGGGAGTGGTAACTGATGATAAAACCGTTTGAAAGAAATTACTTTCTTGGGACTCCAAAGTACTTTTTGCTAAGGCCATTTGTGTCCTGCTGCCTGATATGCTTTGGTGCACCTTTGAGTCCACTGAGAAAAAGGAAAAATTTTGCTGCTCCAAGGATCTCTCATCTAAATAAAGAGGCAGAGAGAAAAACAAAAACCAAAGACACCAGATCAGCACAAGTAGTGAGACCGTAATGAGCAACCCTCACACACAGTCTTTCTGGAGACAACTGCCCAGAATTCAAGGGCTGAGACAAAACCCCTCAGTGCATGAAAAACCTCCATGAGCCAGTCAGTCCAATTAGTAAGATTCCCTGAGAAACTCCATTCCCTGGAAACGAGCAGGACAACACGAGCTACTCTCACTCTGCACCTACTCGTCTCCTTACAGCAGCACTCCAGCGAGCCCCATGGAAGGACATAAAGTGGCTCCTTCTTACCTATGCAAGGCTACAGTGCATGGCAGCTAGTGGTCTCACAAAGTAAACAAACCAAAAAGGGTAACGAGGAACAATGCAGGGAAAAATTCTGCATAACTTTAGGTCTTCTGCTTTCCTTTAGTATCACTTCATTTCCTCTGGTTTTATTATTTCTCAATATTAGGCTCACTAGCAGATCTGTTCTGTTTCAAGGACTGGACAGTCCCTCTCACATCAGAAATGAGTGACACATGAGAGACGAAGAGGGGTTCCCTTTACATAGTGCAAATGGGCACCTGATATCAGCTACAAGACTCTGCTAAGAAATGTGTCCAGTAGTTACGCTTATATTGTGAGCCATTCTTTTGGTAGTCAGTGACAAATTGCTTCATTACACAATTGCTATCTTTATTCACAACCTGCCGCAGGAGTACTCTGTTGATGGGACACCTGTAATAAAACTTCCACTGCTCCAGTCCATAGAATTCAAGTAGTAATAGGTTCAAACACGAAGAGAAAAAGCTAAGAATTCACCAGATATTTTAACAAAATACTTGCAAAAATCATACATGAGTATCACTTGCATAACTTGACTATAATTCCTCTTCTCTCGCAAAAGTGTTCTTGGGTTACAGAGAAGATCTGTATATAAGCTTTTCCAACCATGGATGCCTTTTGCAGAGAAAAGTTTGATTATCGCTTGAGTACTTTTCTGAAATGTCAAGATTAGTAGCCTTCAGAGCTGAAAATTAAAGGAAATCACAGAAGATTGCTGCAAGATATTTTTCAAGGATACACACAAAGGTTTCATCCTTAAATGATCTAACCCACCTGACCATCCTGTTTTCATGTGGGAGTTTCCACGCAGTGCTGCTGGAACCTACTGACAGCACACATTAAAAAGGCTGGAGGGGCGGGAATTCCATCCAGTTAAACCTCCAGGGATCAGTTTAAAATAAAAATGAGCATGCACAGTGTAAAGTGCCGGTCGGTGACACAGTACGCTGCTCAACTGTAACTACATTTGTAACCCTTTAGAGGATGCCTTGAACTCAGTAACCCATGGTAGAACTTGCAGGAATAGCTTGCATATCTGTAACACACTGTTATCAGTCTAACAACACTTTCCAAAAGTGACAAACTGCTGTAATCATCCCCTCCTCTGTGGTCTGTTTGCTAAATTCCTTGACACAACTTTTTAAGCGCTGACATACTGACTTGATAAATTTTGAAGCTGCTGATCTGAAAAGCACAATTGCAAGAATTAATGCACAGAGCTAATACCACTGTACCACTAATCACACCTAATCAAATATGAGCACTGGGCTTATATACTTTATTTTACAGATTCCATGCATAATGTTTTGCAGCACAACAGATACTGTTCTCTCAAGCGGTCCCAGTCAATTTTTTCCTCCTGAAACTCCAATGTAGGCATTGCCAGCTTTATGATGCTTAGTTGTGGTGTGATGACAAAATACACTGCCTTACAGTGCTCTCAGGGGGAAAATAAAAAAAAAAAAAAAGAAAAAACAGGTACACTCTCATAAAAGCTATGTAAGACAAATACACAAGTCCATCCTTCACTTCTTCCATGGAGGCCAGATGTTCGAACACAGCAGTGAAGCACAGTGCAGCCACCATGCTTTCACAGTTAATGTGGGTAACAGACAAAGCAGTTTCTAGCAAGCACAGAACCAAAACATGGACCCTGAATAAGCCCCATTTGCTGACCAAAAGCTGTTCAATGTTTTCTCCTAGCTAAAAGTCTCCCCAGCCTCGTTCCTTCCAGCCTGTATATTTTAGGCTTCCAGCTTGTATTTTTCTCTTTGTGACATTTTGAGTAAGCAGGGAGTTACTGAAGCAAAAGACGTACAAGGCTACAAAACAAACACTGCCAAAACGAATCATGTCTCTCCCTATACACATGCACAATTCCTTTTAGCCAGCCCTGTAAAATCCTGTCCACCTCGGTCACTCTTTGGACACCTAGCGCGTGCTTACAGTGAATTCCAAATTGCAGGCAAACATGTTAACAGATAAAGTTCTTGTTCACCATGGCTTCACATTGCAAATCCCTGCAGCAGTAATGCAAGACAGCTGTGTTAGCATCCACACAGTAAGCGTGGTAAATATGGAATTGCTACACATGACAGTTAATACAACCAGCAAAGGTGAATACGTACTAATTAGTAACTGCACTTTTGATCACCTATCTCCACAAATCTTTCACCCAAAGCTAGAGGTGATCCACAAACAAAACAGTTTCACTGCCTTTACATGCCTATGCTGTGTATCATCTTCTTCCTTCATCCATAGAGACCTCCCTTTCTTTACCTTTGTTCAATTTGATAGGGGAGCTGTCACAAGGCAAGATCCTGATGGAAGTGACTACATGTCACAGAAGATGTTCTGAAGAGTTACTTGCACCACCATAAGCTGTTCAACAGACATGCATAAGAGGCAAGGGCAATCACGGCTTTAAAGTCATTCTGACTTTAGAATTAGTTTTTTCTTGACAGTCTGCTAATATTTTTCCCTTGAAAGACATAAAATAATAGTAAATAACACTTTCATCATACACCTGTGCCTCTCAATGTAAAGAATCTTTCCACTGACACCAGGAGGGAAAGAACACAACTTCTGAAAAAGATGTTTCATTTTTTTTAAGGAAAACACATCATGTCTTGAAAAAGTTACAAGCTATAAGACAAGGTAAGAGCATTGTTACTTCAGGTAAGTGGAGTGGGAAAAATTCACTTGTGCGTATAGGATTTTGAAACAACAACTCACTGGCAAGTATGCAAGCCAATGTTCCACACTATTTTTTTTTGCTTAGCGTTTTAGAAGCAGGGAGCATTAGGGACATGCCATTAATAATACAAATCATTGTTTTCTGTCATCTCCAGAAGAGCAGTGTACTACTTGAATACTGCCTGTCAGAACTGTGCGTGCCTCTCACGGAGAGCAGATGGGACGTGCGGCAGATGTGCCTAGGAGCAGCCAGACAGCCCACATTGAAGAAGGAAAAGCAAAGGAAAAAGGGAAGGAGGTGAAGGGACACCACGGCATGACAATCACGCCCTCATCAGCGCAGAGCAGCCTATCTGGCTGTATGGTAGGACAAAGAAAGCAGACAGATTGCACATGTTCTGGTGTATCTCAATGCCACGACAGCACAAAGCTATTGATGAATATCAATGCTGACTTGTTCGTTTGCACAGCTGTTGTTGTTGAGTGACCGTTTCCCCCGTCCAGTCCAGCAACTGTACTGCCGTTGAGCTAGGCAACAGTGACAGGATGACAATCAGACAAGCCAAACTCCGCCAAGCTGATAACATTATGAAAAAGAATAGATAGCTTAGAAGGCAAAGCTGTGATCCCAAGTTAAAGCAAAGGGGAGGAAAGGAGAGCACTTGTGGCAGGGGCCACGGGAGGCACAGATGGCACCAGTACAATGCCTCAGCTCAGACAGCGACAGGAGGAGTGACAGCATAGGAAATATGCTGATGGGCTTGGGGTGACGAACTCTCTGCTGCTTCTGATGCCTCCCGAAACTGCTAAGAGCCTGAACGAAATTCACAAGTAGTGAAACCAGTCACTGAACATGATGACCCCTTCAACTGCTGAATCCGTATTTATAGAAGCACGGCCATGCACCATTAACGCTGGTGCAGACTTGTGTGAATTCGGGAAGGGCCCTAACACCAGCACAGCACTTTCCCATGACTACAGCAAAGGACTGCTGCAGCCTATAGACTTCTTCGGTGACAAAAATATACCGCGTCAGCTTGCCAGAAAACTATGTGTGTTCATAAATTAGGAGCTAGACTAGTAATTTTTCCAGAAAGCAGTTAGAGGGACATAGTTTTCATCCTTCCTGTAGTTGCAGTGCTGAAAAGTAATGTCTGTTGTATAGTCTGTAATAAGGGGTGATTTTTCAAATATATATTTGTAATAATATATGCATATATTCATATGCTTTCATATTTCATTTATTTATAATAAATATACTCTCATATGTTTTTAAATGCAGGATCCAAGACGTAATCTGACCTCTGCCACTCACCTCTCATGTGACTTCAAAAAAGTTGCATCACTTCTCTGCACTCTGCTATTAAAATGTGGCAATTGTACACTATCATGACTATCAATATCTACTAAAATGTAGGTAATTTCCTATATTATGAAGATGTTATAGATGATAGGTACAGGTATGACAACAATGAATACAACAGAGAGGTCTTTACTTCTGATAAAACTAAACCTTGAGAGCAGAACTAGTAATTTTTGCTCTATTATTTTTGAGAAACTAAGTAATGGCTAATAAAGTTTGCAAACATAAGAAAGTGCCAGCAGATTAGCAGCAAACCAGTTCAAAACATACCTCACTTAAAAAAAAAAATTATCTTCTGTGTACTAACATAATGACCTACAAAATTAAATTTTAGTACCTTTATTTTTTAGGCAAGGCGAAAAATTGCTCTTTAATTGCTGCCCACTGTTTCAGAGGCATTTTAGGTAGAGAGGCAACCGATGCTACATACATCCCAAGTATTATGGGAAAATTCCTATTAACTAACTAAATAAGAATAGTTCCCAAATTATTAAAATTAAAGCTATGAACTCACTAGGAACATTCACCACCTGAAACAGCTCCCTGACTATGGGGTAGAGTAGCACATCACACTTCAGGGAAGCTTTTAACAACATTTTTGCCATTCACCACTATTTAACTTTTTCTTTGAGAAAGTAAGAAATTGAAATAACCGAACGTAGCATAGGACAAGACCACCTAAGGGCAGATAGAATGATAGATGCAAACATCTCTGAAAAAAATCATAACTCTTCCTCATATGGCTTAACAGTTAATAACCTTCTAATTTATTTAAAACCATTTAGTTCAGCTTCAGTCAAAAAGAGCTTGTATGCATTAGGTCACAGCAAAAAATTTACACAGTTGTCTGGTGTAAGACTCTAACTAAATTTCTTAGGTGTCTGGCTTGTAGGAAAATAGCAGTCACAGAAGCATGTGCAGCTGAAAAGCTGCCTGCTTTCTTCTCCAGGAGGTATTAAGCACGGATTGAACACTGACAGTAATCACCCCTGGCACACAAAAGCCAAGAGAGGAGGAGATGGGAGCCTGCGCCATCACTCCCTTCCCAAGCTGCAGCTCCCAGCTCCTCTGTGGGGCTCTGGACAGCTTTTGGAAGCTTCTGATCCCCATGCCCAATTCTCCACTGGGCAGCGCACGCTTAGGCTGTGCAAGGGGCACAAATCATCTGCAGTCGTAACAGCTGTTTCTCAAAGATGTTCATTTTCTTATTGTAAAAGACCAAGAATCTCATCATTTGCCACACACACTTAGGAGTTTTAACTAATTAAGCTGCTTCTACCACCTGAAAGGCTAAAAGAAAAAGTACAGAAATAAAAAAACTATGCTGTGTGTCGGCACTCTTGCACACTGCAGATGAAGATAAAATTTCACAGCAAATAGAAAAAGTTGTATTAAAAGAAATATAATAGTGTTAATAGGAAGCATGCAAAGTGACTACCTATGTACACGCATGCTCACTTTTGCACGCTTCAGGCTTCAATACATAGCCAAGAAAGAAGAGGAACATCGTGAAGTCATTCTTCATCCACATGCAAACAGATGTGGCTCCACTGCTGCCCAGGTGCAAATATTCAGACACTTCGCCTCCTGCACAGCAAATGAGCACAAGCTCCCACCTCCGCGTGAGGAGAAAAGATGCACCAAGGGAAGCACAAAAGGGAAGGGGCAAAGATAAAGCCTTGCTTGTTTGCCAGCAGAGCTGATGAAGACTTTGCAAAGAAAGAGGTTTAGTAGGAGGCAGTCTAACTGTATTTCACACCTGAGGCAAAAAATAAATCATGACACTCCTCATCAAGTATTGCATTTGAAAAACAATACCAATGAACCTATAATAACAGGCACTAGCATTTATATTTTCTTCCTTATCCAACATTAAAAAAACGCTGAAAACTTCCTTTAGGACACTTTTGCTGGTTAACCATCATGTTAAAGAGCTGTAGGCAGTCTGGGATCCCAACTGCCATTGCATGGCTGATGGAATGCCTCATCAGAGAACTTGCAATCTATGTTCTGATTCAGGAATCTTCCTAACATATCCACTGCTGAGGCAGAACAGGACCCTGTAGTAATTTACAGTAAATGGTAGATTAAAAGAAAAAAAACACAGCTTCTCTTTATTTAATACCACTGTAATGCATTTTGTTTTGCGTGAAAGAGAGGAAAAACCTTGCAACCCAAGTGAAGCTTTTTGTAACACAAAAGATAACAGCACACCACCAGATCAGGCAGTAAGGGCAGGAGAGCATACAGCTGGGGAGAGAGCGAACAACCCCACTGCCCACTTCATCAACACAAGCACACAGTGAGATCCAGTATTATTACCTTTGAAAAAACACAGCTTTGCTAATACGTGGGCTGGGAACAAAACCCCAAGCACAGAACAGTTTGTCTGTTTGCCTACACAACACCTGCAAACCCAAACGATACAGAAACCCTCACTCATGGAACTGCATAAAGCTCTTGCAGCACCAAGACACCTCAAACTGACAGTCCCTCTCTAGGACTTCTCTGAACAGACATACCTGAATGCAGAGGTGAGAAAGTAAATTAGCCATGAAAACTCACACCATTTCGGACATCCCAGGGGGGAAGAAAGGTAGATGTTTCCCATACAGAAACCTTGTATGGCCGCTATGTGTTCCTACAGACCATCACCCACAGCGGAGGAAAGGAACAGCTTTGTGCAGAGCTCAGTGCTCTAACGTGACCGGCTGGCTGGCCATGCACACACACGCACAGAAAACTGCAAATCAAACCGTAGTTCAAAGTGTAGCTTTTGCTGGGAGCATTCATACTTTCTGGCATTTAGTTGTACATGACATCATGTTGTGGGAAGCCATATGTTACGGGTAAAGTACACACAAACTTGAATTGGCTTTACAAATGTTAATTCTAAGAAAAACCCTCATCAGCTTTGCTCATCATGATAATCAGGTCACATTTTTAAAAAGAAAAAAACTTTCTTTTCCCTCCTGTCTTTTTTTTTTTAAAAAAAAAAAAGCTCTCTGTGCAGCAACTTGATTTTTAGTCTCTAAAGAGCCAGTATCTGTTTTCATCCAACCAAATGACTACTGAGAAGCTTTCTGTTTATGCTCAACACTGTAGCGTCCTCCAAAATGCAGATCCTGGAAGCTTTTGAAAAGACTGACTAAATTTATATTAGCCTCTCTTTTGTGCCTGTGACATATCAGTGAGTAATATTTTGCACCCAGTGCATACAAATACTTTTAGGGAAAAAAAAAAACCAAAACAAAATAATCTTTATTTCTTAAATTGCATTATCACTACAAAATCTCTAGAAGCAACGAAATGACAAAGAGCCTGAAGACAAGAGTAACTGCCTAATTAAAACAGAGCCTATGCTGTATCCTAGTAACCCAGTTATCCATGGGGACTCTTCATTGACACATATCCTTAAATGTGCTGTGCTGACAAAGGAAAAATACCCTTGACTGAGCTTTAAGTTGTTCAGGTCAGCAGGCTCATTGCTCCAAAATTGAATTACTTCAAGGAGTAAAAGGAAGTCCCAACCTGCAACACCTAAAAGCAGTTCCTTTGAGAAGTTAATTTGCAAGACTTTGTTGTTACAGACAGCGTGATGGAAAATCTGAAAAGACAAGATTTTCAACGTGCATAATACCATCACTCTATATTGAACTCACAAAACAGCAACTTCATTGCTGCAAGGCCAGATCATAACAATATGCCTGTACATGCTTAATTTTTCAAACAGCTGTATATGAATAAGCAAATAATACCAAAAAGTTCTTGCACAGTCAGATATGAAGGCATTCAGTGGTACTCGCAGCGTGTATCCCTCAGCAAATCAAGTCACATGAGAATCTGTCAATGCATTTTCACAGAAAAAGGCGATTTCACAGAAAAGCTGAGAAAGAGAGCAGAACAGTCCCAGCTACCCCAGCCTTTGAGGCTTAAACTAAGCACTCACCAAGGACTGAAAACATGAAAAGGGAAGTACAAAGAGATGAAACTGAAGTTCAAGAAGTACTCACTTTAAGCAGAGGTTTGAAATAAGTTACCTAAGGTTTTTCTTTACAATATGCAAGTGTTATTGGCCTTGACCTCACTTAGAAAAAGAGAAATCTCCTAAAAATCCCCCTGTACTAAACAGAAAAAAGTCACTGCGTAGTAACAAAGATCAAAATTCTGCCATAATTTATATCCACAGAACTTCCAGAAGACAATTCCCTGGCAAAACTACTAGGTAAGAAGAAAAAAGGCAACACAAGCACTATTTCAAATTAAAAAAACAACAACCAAATAAGCAAACCAAAACAAATAAACCAACCAACAACAAACACCCCCCCACACACTTTTCTGCCCTTCCCTATAGTCTGTTAGGCTTAGGCATCCACTGCACAACATTTGAAAATTCAATGCAAATACCCTTACTAGCGATTCTGGAACTGCACTAGTTTTAAGAATAATTATAATATCAAGTAGTGTGTTTCCCTGTGTGAATATCTCAAGACTTAGCAATTAATTCTGGTCTTTTTGTCTTCTTCTCTAAAACAACATCCTCAAAACATGACAAGTAAAGAAATTGCACTTGCTAGTATCTTAAGAGAAATGAAACTTGCCCAAAGCCTTTTCTTCTGTGTCCTTAATGCAATACAACAGGTCTAATCACCGCTCCCAGAGCACTCTACTGGAAACAGGTTATCCTGAGCTACTGCTGCCTAAGCTTTCAGACCTGGGGCCAAGTTCATGACCAACACAAATGAGTTCAACTCTATCGGGCTCCAGCAATGTTGCATCATCTTTTCCCAGTGCTGAAGTTGGTGCTGTGAGACCACAAGTTATCGGCCACAGAACAACACCCAAGATATTAAGGTATGAGTCTTCTATTTCTTGGTACTCTTAGTCGCTCAAGATGTGTGTGGCACTCCAAACTCAAACGGAAGAAGCTGTGGATATGAAAGTCCTCAAGTCCTGGTAATACGACCATCCTGTAATAAGAACTGCAGTTTCTGCGTGGCCCTAGAAACTTCATAGCCTCAGTTAAAAACAGAAACAAAAGAATGAGTAAATAACAGATTAACAAGAGCAGCAGAAATAAATCAGAAAAGGATCTGCTGTAGGAAACAGTGAATATATAGGTAATCCAAAAAAAGCTTCTAAGGAGAATATTCTTACTAGAAATATGTGTAGAACCAGAAAGGTAACAAAACAACTGTAAAGGAGAGAAATATATGGCAGTGCAAAGCACTACCTAGTCCTACTTTATGGGGCAGTCTGCTCACAGCATTTTTTACAGGAACAATATCTCTTCAGGAACATCACAAAGTAAAAGTTCCTAATTAACATATTGGGAAATATAGTACAAAGCCAACAATAAAAAGGAGAGACAAGGAATCTCCTCGTATCAAAACTGAACACACAGGACACAAATGAGAAACAGAAACAACTTGTTGGGAAACAGATCAGTTAGTGAGTTAATGCACCTTTCCCAAGCAAGACTACTAGCAGAGAGTAACTGAAACATGTTTCAGAACAACTGAGCATTAAAGAACAGCCACAGCACAGCCACGCTAGCCTTGGAAAAGATGTTTTTGTTCTAACTGACATTTATCAGTGGCACGAAAGAAAATATATTTTCCTTAAAGGAACAAGGAGAAAAGGAGATGGGCAAGGCATCATGCACATGCAGATAACAATAGCCAAACTCAGCCACATTCAGTAATAATCACTGCACACACACTTGCCACCCTGGCTGCCATGAAGCATCCCATTACAGTTAGACTTTTCAAGATCCTGTAGTACAGCACCATGTTAGCTTGGCTGTGAACTGTTGCTGAAGCGAACAATGACACTGAAGAGATGTCCTTCTAAGTCCTTACTAGGACCCTTCCTTATCCTTAAGCTCCCTGGGTCATCCCTTCACTTCCCTGTGTAAGGTTGCATAAGGTTCCAACCTACCTCCATTACTGTTCAGTAAAGCTACAGACAAAGGAGTCAGTGAGGGGTTGTAAATCGCAGAACATACTGAATAAACACAGTCCTACACGCACTGCTCCATCTATCACAGATGGCACTGTTAAAAGTACTCTCCACTGAAAAAACCTGGGTCAGGATTAGAAGCTCCTCAGGTGAATCTCACATCTGGTTAAAACCATGCTGATGCCCATGCACACTGGAGAAAGCAACTGGGAAACATGGCTGAGATGCATTCTGGCTGGAATCTCCAAGACAAAGACAGTAAAAAAAATATCTAAGAACAGTAAACATTGGTCTCATGAGAAGAATACAGGCTTCTCTTGAATTCAGACCTTGGTATTTGTTTCGAGATGATCTGATCTACGTTTTAGGACAACCTAGAAGTTTAACCCAGTGAAGCGTTGATGAATTCCTTATGTGGGACTCTCAGGACAGTACACAATATTTTTGGAAGCTGAAACAGATACCCCTTAGATTCTCAACTAAACTTAAAAGTGAAGCTTTTTGTTCACAATGTTGTCAATAGCTTCAACCTATCTACGTAAATACCATCACATTAAACCTGGTGAAGCACTGAGTTCCTTTAATATGTGGTGCTCCTCAGGACAGCACACTATGTTTGGAAGCTGAAACAGCTACCCATTGCATTCTAAAATGAATTTAGAAGTTGGGGGATTGATGTCATGAATAGCTTTAACCTTCCTACTTGAGAAATGTCACTGTATTGAAACCGGCCCTCTGCAGTGTGAATGGGGCTGCCAGCATTCTCCACAAGGTACCATACATTTGAAGCACCTCCCTTCCCTTTCCGAAATATTCCAAGAGGAAGGAAGTAATTCAGTTACATCTGTAATGAGGGAAAAGGCAGAACTGTGAGTAAGCAAGAGTTCAGTTTTATCGGGAATCATGACACAAGTTCCAAGAATAAAAACACAAACTGGTTGCAAGGCTGATGCACATTTATTTGCATATAAATGCAAATAAATAAGTAAGTATGATTTTCCAAAATAAAGAACAGACCCCTTTCTGATCAAACACACAAAACTGTTCTCCTTTATTGCATGCTTAGTAAAATTTAAAATAATTGTAGGCTGCTTCTGTTGATTTTTCAAAAAAATCTGCTTATGTGCATCACAATGTGTCCAAAAAATAAAAATGAAGTGACAATGACTGTACATTTTAATAACTACTTTGACTTTTATTCCAGGTAATGTTAAAATAAACAGTATCATCGGATAAAGAAATTTAACACCGACATAATAATTTCCATAATGTATCGGTCTTCAGAAATTTACTGTTCAGAAGAATTCTATCTGCAGTGAAACAGGTTCAAAAGTAAGGGAAAAGAAATACACTAACTTTCTCTATTAAGTTATCGGTTATTTCAGATGAAGTATTTACAATATACATGAATGCTGTTTGATGTTGAACGTTGTCCCTTACAGAGCTGGAAAATCCACTCCTGCCTTAAAGGAAAGAGGCTGCTAGAGGACAGCACATCAGGTATAACTAAACATACTCTTAAGAGCCCATCCCAGCACCCGTATGTTGGGATTCTTCCCCTTTCTTAGGTGGAAGAGCTGAATTAAAGATCCTGGTTGACTGTTGATGCATTCTTCTCCTGACATCCTGATCCCAGGAAATAATGTTATTCATAGTAACTATATGTCCACACCTTAGAAACCACAACAGAAGTACCAAGATGAGACAACTCAAACAAAAAATTTTATAAGCAACTACCTCAAAAACTGTTCAATAAAAAAAAATAATAAATTCTCTCAAGAGGAAATACTTTCCTATGGAAAAAGAATAGCCCCCAGTAAAAGACAACAGAGGTCTTCTATATCAAGCCAATTTCAATTATTTAAGAAGCTGCATCGTGCATATGGCTATTTTCTTCCCTTACAACAGCTTGGCCAAGTCACACTGCTTAAGTGCCCACGATCAAAAATGGCCACTGCTTCTGCATCAGGTCACAACACAGATACTTTGTACTACTTTGCCACATACAGCCAAACTAGTATGAAATTTTTATTTATGCTAAAGGAAAAGCAGGTCAGTCTTATACAAGTTATGAGCTAGTTTACTCTATTTCACTCCCTGTGGCTTCAAACTCCCCTCCAACAGTCACTTGCGAATGGACTTCTAGCCTAATTATCTCTAACTGCGATATTCCTACTATCCCACTAATACTCTCTTGCTATAAACTGACCTAATATGGAGACTGGCAGGAGTATAGTTACCATAGACCGAAAGGCATCATTTCTCCATTTCCTGGATAGAAAACAAAGGCATTTCAGGGAAGGCTTTTTCCCCCCAAATATATAGAAGAAATCATTCTGGAAATGCAGGGAAATGTCTGTGTTTTTTTTTTAAGTAGACCAGATGGGGCTTAAAAGAGTTAAAGGAAAGATGATTTTGGAGTACATGAGCTTGATTATCCTTTGCTTTTAACCTTACACAGGTATTTACACATCTGTAAAGTGCTGTGATCCTAACCCAGGAAAGTGTGCACACAGCACACAGAAAAGAACTGCCTACACAGAGAATTGAGTCCATTAACTAATATTGGTCTCATCCACGAAAGAGCGTGGTACAGAGAGAACCTGTTAATTAAAATGAAAAGAGAAAACGCGCTGGGAGTATGATAGTTTGAGCTTTGCTCTCAAATGCACTATATTTAAACGCATCCTTTTGCGATGATCTGAGTCTTATCCAACCTTTGGAGTAAGATTCTTCTTTTCTGTGCAGACTTTTTCCTGCAGGGCCAGCATTATATGGCACCCAGCACAGTGGTACAAGTGGGCCTAGCCCCTCTAGTGCAGTCCTGTGCAAAGCACCTTGACTGCTGTAGGAAATAGAGTGCTGCTCGCCCAGCTGACTGCACGGGCTTCTGCAGGAAGGTGTATGAATATAAGTCCGTTGTCTCCTGTTGTGATATTAAAAAAGGCAATAAACGAGCTTTATGTGTGACTTTGTGGTTTTTTTTGGATGCTGTACTTAAAGAAAAATATGGTCTAATTATAAAGAATCCAAAGAAGAGTACAAGAATGCACAGAGGTTCTCTAATGGGGAAACAACTGAGGTAAAGTTGGGATTAATCATCCTAAAGGAAAAGTGATTACAGGGGGAAAGGAAGATACATAATACAACGTGCCAATTGTTTTTAAGCACATGTAAAGTTATAGCAAAGAGGAATAATCTCTCTTCCACATCTACACTGACAGCTCAGCAGTCCAAATAGCCGTTAGGTTGAGTTTTCCAAAGGTCAGTGTTGCTCTGTATTGGAAAGGATTGTTCCAGATGGTCCAGGAGTCTCCATCACTGGAGGCAGGTCTTTGAGAACAGTTTAAACAACCACATCGGGAATGCGAGTTACAGCTGATACTTTCTTTGAGGCTTTGAGACTTCTTTCAGACCTACTTCCTCTGATTCACGCTGTTCAGATGCACTGTAGAGGGAAATCAATGTCACATGTGTTTATAAAAAAAAAAGTTACAGGGCTAAACCTTCTGTGCACAGTTTCTTACATAGAGCAAAGCTGTTTTAAAGAAAATAAACTGATAAGCTGTGTTTATGAATATCTGAACTTTCCTGCTACTTGAGAAAGGATCTGTTAAATTAAAAATGTTAGCTTATATATAGTGAATTGTCACCATAAACATGAGGTTGCCAAGGAATATGTCAACTAACATACTTAAACGTATGTTGAGCAGGGATTTAAATTGGTGATTAGATGGAATTCCCTAATCCTAACTAGCAATTAGTTGCCAATGGGTAGTAAGAAAAGTGCACACAACTCTCTTTAAGAGCAACAGAACAACTTGTTCTGTATTCAGCTGGATAAAAGCATATACAAACAACTTCACACCACTGAGGACCCGGCAGTAAAAGGGATCAGTGTTTGAAAGCAGTATGGGTATGACTTCGTCACCAGTTGTGCATCCTCTGTGGTGAATGTGTTATTTACAGTATCTCTAAACAACCACACAACTCATTATAGAAGCACAACTTGTTTAGCTATGCTGTCAGGGACCTTTCTTAAGTGAGGCAAGCCTCCAAATTGTTTTCTCTTGCCCTCCAACATTGCCCATTCCCTTTCAAAGGCCAGACTGTTCAGTTCTTGATTACAACTGGAGTAAAAATAAAGCCAAATGTTCTGAAATCCTCAAATGTACAGATTAGTATTTCCACCTGTAAGCAAAACACAACCAATGTTCAGCTCCCCAAAAACTGTTTCCACATCTTCCTACTAGCATGAGAAAGGAGGAAGAAATTATAATCAGTTTCTTAGCTACAATGACATACATTTTTAAAGCACTACGAGTACAAACGCCTGTACAATTGCACAGTCAAGTAAGCCATCCCCATCACAGACACATACCACTTTTTACTTTATAAGGTTATCTCACCCTTTCTTTCCCTACCCTGCTGCTTCCCACAATACCTACATCAAGGATAAAACCAAAGTGATGAAAAACGTATTCTGAGCTGCTCCAGACTCCTACAGCTAGCAAAGAAGTTTCTTCAGCAACCTAGGCTGTGGTTATCCTCAGCTGCACTTCAAGACCTACTTGGGCCTCCAGAACTACACACATTTTTATCAACTAGTGCTGCCCTGCTAACTGAGATTAAGAGCAAAGTAGGACAGTTCCTGCTGCTGTGGAATGCTTTAAATTCCTATCACTACTAACAACAATTGCGTGAGAGAAAGCTGTGACCATACACTGCACTGAAAAATTTTCCCCAAACTGATACTATAGGATGCTTTCACCTGAAGAAGCTCAGCTGAGAAATGGGTACGGACAGTTACCCTTCTGTGCTGTAGGGTAAAGGTTCTAGTGCCTTCAGCAGTGCCGGATATTTCAGCCACAGTTAGGAAGGCAAGAGAGGCTGTTCTTTATATGGAAGTAAAAGTAGAAGGAAATCTATATGTGACTTGCCGTTAGAGATAGAACTGTTCTAACATTGCCATCCTAGGATGAAAAAAGTATGGTTTGCCTCCTGTAGTACACATTATCACCTGACAGGCAGAATACTTAAAATGGGAACTCTTGGCGATGCTTCTAGTTACAGTAGGTGAAAGGCATTTTGCTGTTACTTGCTGTTTTGTGGCACCATCTAGAAGCCCCATTCAGACTCCAGGCCTTGGCAACACCTGCTCCATGACATCCTGCTTCATAAAAATTACAGTAAGTGCTGGTAGTTTTGCCTCAGTCATCATTTTCTAAATTAAATTTAAATTACTGAAACTAGACCCAAAAGATTTTTTTCTCTAGCTCCTTATTCTCCTTCCCTGCAAAGTTAACTACCAGGCACCACTTCTACTTGAGACGATCTTAGCTTTTATTCATTCACACACATACACACATTCATTCTTTATTAATTAGGATTTGGAAAAAGCTAAAAGCATATGGCCATGTAAGCTTCCTACAGATTCAAGAATAACACCGAGATTATTTCCAGTAGCATTTTCTATTCTGGCCCATCAGATCACTGAACCATTTAACCTGCAAGTGGTTTTGCTTTTTATCTCTCCAAATGAATGACACAGAAAAAGGCCAAAACAGTACCAAACTCAGCTAAGAGATGCAAGCAGTAGTGCTCCCATCCAAGAAAACTTCGTTTTAAAACACATAGCTAGGTCTAATATGCATTTCAGTCAAACCACAACCTGCTCAATAAAGAAACAAAAAACATATAAAAAAAGAGATAGTCACAAAGGCAGAGTACAGTCATCTTCACAGGCAGCTAAGTCATCAAAGCACCCACTATAAGCTTCCTTGAGACCCTCAAGGTCCAAGCATCCTTGTAATTACCCCTGTAATCTTCTTATGTGCTCAAAAGTCTCTGCTAACACTAGTCATCAAAAAAAAAAAAAACCCCAAACAAATTCACTTTCACACATCTTGCAGCACTAACTCTCAAACCAGTAACGACACTTTGTGGTAAAGGACCAGTTATCTTTTTAATGGATAGCAGAAAACTACTAAAATCTAATGCACTACCTGCAGTCTGCAGTTCTAGTTTAGCAGTTTCCATGCCCAGAGACGTGGGATGTGCCTTCATGTTTGCCAGGTCTCTGAAATGTCACATTATACAAACCACTTTAAGATGAAAGCAAATGGAAGGTGACTCATGCCATCAAAATATAAACAGTTAAAGGTCTGAAAAAAACAGGTGAAGATAGCATTAACATATATACACACACACATATTTATAATATGTATATAGTAGATCTAATATATACACACACATAGTACATAATACATCAACATATATATGTTCTAGATGAGTTCTGAGGGTCCTCCCTCCCCCACAGCTGAGCTTAAAGCTGTGATATTTTCCCAATTTCATAGCCTGAGACTTAGTTTTTATTTCAGTAATATCTTCTTCAGACTGTCTTCACACAACAGATCAAAATACAGGGAATCACATAATGCTTATATCCAAACTGCTGTGATTTCATGGAGATTTAAATCCTCACCTCTGTCTCTCTTCTCCCTTCAGTTCCCCAATTCTCCGTCAGCAACTTAAGTCAGAATGAAGATCTCAATGTTCTTGTGAAGGTTTATAACATCCTGGCCCATCTTTAACAATTCTAAGGGCCTTTGGGCATAGTAGGTGAAAAGACCACCTTAAGGAAGAAGGCCACAAGAAAACCAGCCAGAAATCATGATCGCGGGCATGCAAACAAAGTGTGCTGTTCCTCCTGTCAGTAGAAGGCAGCAGTGGAAAAAGGGCACTTCAAGGAGCATGATTCCCAGCCCAGTCTCCAGGAGACATTGCAGCAGCCTCCTTTACAGATCTGCTCCTACCAGCTGCCAATTATGCACAGTTCTGCACAGACCGTAACCTAAAAATCACTGTTCTAAGCCTGATTTCCTAAGTGAGTATGAGTATGTTATTCTGTGTTCTGTCTTCTCCAGTAACTTCTGAATCCAACGGCCAATTCAAAAAATACTCAACAGAAGTCTAGAAACTCAGAAATTAGTTTCACTCATATTTCATGATCAAAAGATCTGAGATGAGGAAAGAAGTATAAATCAGTCATTCATCTGCCCTTCTCTCCACTGAGGGAGGCTCAGGCAGAGCTCAGCTTTTAACATGTCTTTTGGGAGCAGCTGGCTAACAAACTTGCATCCGCAGCTCCAGACATAGCACCACACATACTGCTTCTTGCCCAGTACAAATACCTTTTTGACATTGATCTGCTACTTCCCTGGCTGGACAGAGATGGAGGGAGGAGAGGGAAACAGAACACTACTGTCAAGGCACTGGGATTCATAAATTCTGCCCATTGTGGACCACATTTATTTTAGACCAAGTTGCCCTTCCATCCACCCACATAGCTGTGCTCTGTGCAGAAATCCCAAAATCCACCAAAATCACAACAGCAGTTTTCAAATGGCTGCAGAAAACGCTGAACCTAATCACTTTAGAAAATGGATCCTTCTTTCAAGTTACTTTTGCACATGGATCAAGCAGCAAAATACTTTCAGATGCAAAGGTCAACCTGGCAAACAATCCAAATGGCCAACACAAACAGAACATAGTGTTATTCCCCCCAACAACGAGCCAATCACGTTTCCCCCAAAGGATTATTCATTTGTTAGGTAAGTAAAAAGATTAAAACAATTGCTTGACAATGATGATGATAACACTATGAAACTGCTACATTATTCCAACGCTGACTTCTGTTCCCATTATTAAAAGACTCCACACACAGACAATGATGACAGCCCTACAGCGGCTTCCACATTAGTCACAACAAAAATGTTCATCCTAAGATGATCTCCTTTGATAGTCCCCTCTTCCACTAAAACTAATTCCTGTATTTCAAGGAAATCTGCCCTGTTCTAAATCCTGTTCCCAGCTCTAAATACTGCAAAAAACTTCTTGACAGTGAGCATGCTTTCCTTCTGGCTTTAATAATGGAATGGTAATGTGCAACTCCAGCATTGCCTACACTTCAGTCTGCAGCTTGAAGTCCTCTAAAGATCAATTTCCTCTTTCACTCTTATTGAACATTGTTTTCACTTCATAAAAGAAATAATTTGACTAATAGAAAATGTAAAATGAGCATCTTATCTGACATGGTATAAAAGAGAATCAATGGGAGGGAAGCAGAGTTTATGCTTATGTTTTATCATCCGGGGTTATAAACTAAAGAGGTAAAGCAGACTGCACTGCAATTATCACTTGGAGCAAAGGCTGAAGTTACTTAGCACAAAGTACATGTTATTCTCATTTCTCTGCAGGTCTCCTATAGACACCATGAGTCAGATTCAAGTAACAGCTGGGAACAGAATGCATCACTACGCACTAGTCAGAGCGCTGTATTCAGCATCACTCAGGATAAGAGAAAAGGATATAGGATTTGCACCTTCATTATTGTCCAAATTCTTTTTGCCTCCTATACCTAATTTATGTGCACAATTAAATTTTGTGTATATTCATGCACTTATGTTATTTA
Source organism: Burhinus bistriatus (assembly GCA_013397275.1). Lineage (NCBI taxonomy): Eukaryota > Metazoa > Chordata > Aves > Charadriiformes > Burhinidae > Burhinus > Burhinus bistriatus. The sequence continues at coordinate 279,764 of VYXH01001289.1, forward strand.
ATGATTTGACTTAGACAATCTCTAATTAGGCTTAGCAGTCCTCATCAGAGTGTTGTCATTTCTGGATACTTAAAGCAGCACTGTATTATTTCACATTTGGAAGTTAGTACTCTTAGCCTCTACTTCAAAGCCGTAAGCTAAAATTCTGCACAATCTGTCATGGGATCTAGATATATACATCAAGCAGGCCAGATCCAGCCTAAAGGCAGGGTGTTCAGCTTTCCTGTGTGCGATACATTCTGTTCAATGACTTAAATGCCAGTATGCACAAGTTAGACTATGGAACTGATAGAGGTGGTTTTGGGGGGCAGAAGTCTAAAATCCATGGGTTATTTTCCCAAATCAAGTCACTGTACATGCAAAAGACGTAGTTGGGAGCTATATAAGAACATAATAACCACCATCATTTTAATTACTCAGAAAACTATGCTGGTGCAGTACTATGACTAAGCAGGGTAATGATCTCTTCTGTCTCTCTCTCAAAAAAAAAAAAAAATTTTTAAAAAAAAGTAGAATTTGGCAGTCACCAGTTGCGTGCCAGCTTTAAGTGAACTTTGATTAGCACTGCACCCAAGAATCCCACTGTGGTGAACCTTCCATTCCCTTCGTCCCACCAGTAATTTAATTCCCATAAGCAATTAGAAACATGAATGAACTAAACAGCTGCATGGACTTTATTTCCGCATTCTCAGTGCATGCATGTTTCTTATGTTTCTTCCTATCTGTGCAAGGACATTTCTTTTGGAGGAAGAGGAGGAAGATTAAGAAGCTGAAAAAAAGGGGAAAGTCAAACTTTGTCTGTTGCATCTCAGTGTAACAATAAATGAAACTATGTTGAACATTACAGCAACAAGAAGCAGACCAAAAAAAGATTCTACAACCTCTAACTTTCTAGTGTTTTTTGAAATAAAACCAAATTATTTTGCATTAGCATCAGTCTAGGATTTAATTTTTTCTTTTAAACATATGAAGGAAGCATCCACTCAATTTAAGTAGTGATAGAAACTACTGTAAAGCGGGTTATTACCTTCAATTAATACTAATACTATGCTTACATTTAAAGGAGGACAGAAAAAAAGACCACAGTGCTTAAAACACTACACATATCGCCTGCAGCAGTTTCAAATCATATGCATGGCCAAAAATGAAGCCACTAAGTCTTTCCCAAGAGAGAAAAAGGGGTGAAGAGAGGAGTGAGACCCAAAGTGCAAGGGAAAAGTCAAGGAAAAAATGCCATTTTTACAGTGTCATGGAGCAGCAAGTTAAGATAAAATCCCAGGAGAGAACAAGACTGAAGAGATGCTCTACTGTCATTTAATTATGTAGCTGATTAGCTAGCTAAACAGAAGCATAATTTTGGGCTTGATATTTGTCCAAAAACCCACAACAGCAAGTAAAGACAAATCGGATGTAACCTCTTGCTTATTTCCTTATACAAAGAGGAGTCTAAAAGACACGCAAGATGAGGTGGAGAGAAAACATCACAAAATATTTATTGAGGTGCCAAGAACGGAAGTACTGGAGCACTGCAAATATAATAAATGTAAAGTTTGAAACTGCACAGCATTCCAGATGACAGTAACCAGGAGGACACCAGGTTCACTCCGGCTAAGCTCAGTTATGAACGTGAAACAAGCACAATGGTGCTCTACTGATTAAAAGCATCTCTATCTCAACAAATCTGTTTCTTTTGGTTTTGATTTCAGAAACTGAGAAAAGAGATAATGTGGAGCTTTGATCTATTTGAGGATACATTTAGCTGTTAACTCCTGATCTACAACTTTTTTCCATTTTCTGTTGCTCAGTTTTTTAAAATCTAAACCCCGTACATTGATTAGTACAACTCAACAGCAAGTTCCACTTGTGCTGGGTGATCTGTAGTGCCCCTCAAAGTCAGCTTAACTACTGCAAACTTTCAAACTCTGCAAAATAGACTTTAATGTCTTCAAGGGTAGCCATGACATGCAGGAAAAATAGGATGCAATTAGTTCAGCAAAACTGTAGTTAGCGTGTCCAACTGTAGTAAGCATGTCCAAGGACAGAATTAGGCTACACAGGTGAGCAGCCTACAACGGGCATAGAATTGGTAAAAGCAGAATGTTTTTCTGGATTAGTGGGATGCATTGGCTCAGCGAAGAGTCCAAAATGCACCAGAACCACTGAAAAAGAGGAGCTGGGCAACAGTCAGTGAACTGCAAGGAGGAAGTCAAGTGAGATGTCGTCCTGTTTCAGCACAGCAAACAGTTCAGTCAGCTCACCATCTTAAGCGACAACAGAATGCTAACATTAAAACAAAACAACCCCCCCAAAAAACTCTTAAACACGTAAATTGCACAAGGCAAGTTTCAGGTTAAGTAGTTAAGCAAACAAAATCTGTCTAGCTTATACTATCTGTCTAGCTTATGCTCTACCGCTAGAGAAATGTAAATAAGAATATCTGATCTTAACAGTAATAAAACTTGGTTGGTGGTGCTGAATGCTTTAAAAGTAAATTAAGTATTAAATTTGTTCTGCCTGTTGCTTTCTTCCATATGTTAACAACGTAAACATCCTAGTCACCGGGAGGGGTTTATTTTAGAGGAGATTTTGTTTAAAAACATATCACTGACATCAGCCTGACATTTAGTAGGACCATTGCCACAATAAAACATTATCTGGCCTTCAGAATGAGGAAAACCACCAGGGAAACTGAGTTAGCCTCAAAACGCTAGAACTTGAGTTTGCACAGGAGAACGTGTACGTTTTTTTTTTTTTAATATGGGGGGGCATCCACTTTGATGATAGCTTATTTTTCTAGAAGGTAGTTTTGATTCATTGCACAGTCTTTTGATTTTGCTTTTTCCTCCCATTAAGCTCTATGCTTGACATACTTTACCTGTACCATAACTAAATTCTGGCAATCAATATAACTTTAAAGTGCTACATGCTTCCGTACTGACCTGGTTATCAACACAGCTATACCACAGTATCTTCCTGCAGCTTTCACACATCAGGCGTGACGACTCCACATCAACTACAATTCACTGGTTTCTAAGCAAAGATTTGAGCCACAGTGCTCAGGGTATTACTCTTGGCTAATTCAGCAAGCCCAATTGGGAATGCACCAAGTATGAGTCTGTTTTCAGGAGCACAGGTTTGAAGTTCATTGGAATAACTCAAACCACTTAAAACCAGTAGATTTATGGGCACCTCAGAATCAAAGCTTTAGAACAAAAGCATATAATGAATAAAATCTCCGTGCATTTTGTGACTTGTAACTCTCATTAATCCTAGGTGCTCTGAACGCCACACTTCTGGCAGCACCAAGAAACCTCACCCTTTCCACCCCTGCACTTCCCCCTCTTTCTCTTAGTACCTCCATCCTCTCTACGAACACTCTCCTTTTTCTCATCTATAAACTCAGAAATCTCTTTTGATCCCCTACTTAACTTCAAGAAAGAGTAACATCCTAGTTTGGACGATGCCAGATCATTAAAGCTTCTCTCAACAGTTGATGACCTAGCAAGTGCTATTTTACATTCTCTAAAGCAAAGCTCCTACAAATACTCATCCTTGCCACCATTTCCTTTTCTAGCCCTGCTAGAGTCTTTTTAATGCAACTACATGGCACTGCATCATGAAAACAAGACAGAGGTATATAATAAAAAACATAACATGGACTTGTTTGTCCAGTTTGTTGTAAGCATCGCAGAAGAGCTGAGAAATCTTTCTCAAGACAGAAGTGCCATACAGGCTACTGTAACTCCAGATTAACTTCAGTACATTGTACATTTAATGCTCTGTAAATTGCGAACCTTTTATTCTCAGTCCTCACATTCCCCTGACTCATTAAAACCATAAAGTAAATATTAAAACAGCTATTCTTTTTTATTTTTAAAAGCTGTAATGCATGTTAGAACAGTATGTTAAACCCTTGGGAGCTTAAAGGATCGCTTCATCTAATTCTTTTTTCCTCCTTCTGTAAAACGTAATCATGACATAGTATTGCAATGTAACAGCTGTGTTGGCGATACATTAAGATGTAATCCCTAAGACTGCTCAAAAACTACTATGTATTTTTCCTTTATGGACTCCAACAAAATATAATTCAAACAAAAAAGGCAAGAGATAACAACTTTCTGAAGTCTTAAATCTTGAGATCCACCTGCCACCCCTCTCCTTTTTCTCTTTACTCTTCCACATGGGCAAGCATAGATCACTTTAAATCCAAGACAGTCACAGCTTAGATGTACTCACCTGTACTCATCTAAATATTCAATGATGCAGCACTTGCATCATTTGCAACAGCTTGTTAGCTTTATAACACAAGAGGGTATGACTTTTGTCTATTATCTATTAAGAGGACTTTTTATTATGTTACCTTTAAGCTGACACAGAGCTTCCAGAAGAGTCCTGAAACAGATCAAAATAAAAAACTAACACCCTTGATAACCACGGTCAAGAATATTCTGAGTATTACATAAATATCAAACATTTACTTACTTCTAATGAACGTATCAAATGCAGCTTTCACTTAAGTAATAGGTAACCTGTTTCAAATTAAAGGTTTCTTATAGTCATTCAGTTGGAAAGACAGAGACATCTGAACATAACTTACACACAGCTTGTTACCACTTTGTGAAATCTACAATAAAAAAGATCCAATTATTAGTGGTTCAGAGATGGATGAAGTGCCACTGTGCAAACAGTGCCTAGAGTGCAAACACATTTCCCTAGGAGCTAATCAAGGTAAAACCTGACTGCTTTTCTCTGTCTACATGATTATTCCGTGATTTCACAATCATACTTTGATATTCATATAGTCTGAAGGGCATTGTTTTACACAGATAGGTTTAATTTACCATTCCCAGCATTGCATGTTTAGAGGCTCACCAGCCTGGCACCTTTCTACTCTCTAGAAAAACAGAAGTCTTAAAAATGGGGGTAAGAAGATGAGAAGCATTTTGTTTCTTGATTTTTAGGTAGTCGTGTATATTGAAGAAAGAATGAAACATTAAGAGAACCATACAATAAGAAGCACATGTTACTTCAGAAAATGTTTTAAGTTAGAAAATAAATGAAACAAAACTCATGCTATACTTGAACTCTGCATGCAAGGTTTTTGTTTAAGGCAGCAGTCTTTTAGTACATTAAATTTACTTCGATCCCTTTCCCTTCATCAACAAGGGTTTGCATAACCAGATGTTCTTATACACTGCAGTTTACAGCTGCCCCATATGGAACCACAACAATAAATATGCATAACTATGGAAACCAAAGCAAAAGTCAGAAAAAGTCAGTTTAGTAACTTGATGCCACAGTTTTTTAAGTTACTGAACCTACATCATTCCCAAATGAACCTGATTACAAATTATGCCAAACGTATTTTGCATCCAAATGCTTCTCTCTGTATTTTTAAAACCTAAAGAATATGTACTTCTTATTTAGAGAAAAATAATTTGGGTTAAGATTGAGCTTCTTCCTACAAGCTGCCAAGTGCTTTCTGCCAGAAACAAAATACATTAAATACTCACTGAATTCAATAGGTTATCAGTGATACATCTCAAAACCTAGATCTCTGAGATTATTCCCAGACCTTACTGAGATACATCTTCCTTTAAATAATCCTATGTTTATGTTGTCCACATAGTGAGGACTACAGTGAATAAATATAAATTGCTTTTTCTTTTTCAAACCATCTCGCTCTTTTGGGTGTGGAACAAAAAGTGGATACTAGTACTAACAGTTCGGTAACACTACAAATACAAGCTCTCTTACCTTTAAAGTTGCAAGGAATATTAAGTAGAGTATTTGCACATGTCACTACATAACTTTTTAGTGAGGAACAAAAGTAAAACACACTAGCATGTTCAGCTAGTTGGTTGATTTACACCAAACCTCCATTTATCCTAAACTAACAAAGAATCTAATTTGTGCTCCCAGAAACCCATATGAACTCCCTTTCTTGCTATTGGCAGAAAAGTAAATCAAGAGAAATGGTTTAGTACAAAAATATTTTGCTCTTAGCCATTTCTTCCTTTCATAAGCAGGAAAGGAAATTTAAGCCCCAATTTCCTTCTACCCCTAAATTCAGTATTCTCTCCTCCAAAATAAAGCCTTTCAGACTTAGTTGCAGGTAAGTACTCTAACAGGCATGGCTCACAAATTCAAAAGTAGGACTGTCAAATACTGTCCAGCTGAAATTGTAAAGGATTATTTATTTTTAGCAAAACTGTAGTTGGCTTGGCTCTGGTGCACATTACAGAATTAGCAAATAGCTAATTGAGTAAGGCTTTTAATTCAGAAACCTGTAAGGCAATTAAGCTACTTAACACAGAAATCAAGCATTTTCTGAGAGGTCCCACCCAATATAAATGGCAAACTTTAAACACTGGAGTTCTTCTTACAACAATAAGGTTGGGGCACAATGGAGAAGTTTAAATATTTAATTTAGACGGTGCTGTTAAGTCATTAATTTTTTATTGATGCAAATCTGCAATTCAGCTAGAGCTAGACAGTGATGCAACCCATTCTGGCTGAAAGTAGGGTGAATTTCTCCAGCACAGAATGTGATATAACCCCACTCGTCCCAACAACATCCCCTGCTTTTACATGGGGATCTCGGGCCATGACAGAGTCAGAACTGCATCAGGGCCTGGATGAAGGTGCATCCTCTGCTCATCATTTTGCTTACTATTCAAAAAAATGCAGCTTGATCATGTATCTGGAATATACAATTACAGCATCTATTTACACAAAACTATTCTTAAGAACTCGTTGTGTTTTGAGAATGCCACAGGCAGCCAGAAGCTAATTTGCCCTTAGTCCTTGTCGATGGCGATAGAGCATCACTCGTCCACAGCCAACACACTGAGGAAGTAGAGATATTAATATTGAAAAGGGAAACATATCTGCATTTCTATATGCAGAGCAAGACAGAGGTTTTAGCTGCTAGCTCATGTAAAGCTGGAAGTAGTCTACCTAAAGCACCTAAGGTTCATTAATCCAACAAACATGCCAAAAAAGGAAAATTCTAACCTCCTCTAAGCCCAGTCAGTATTAAAGGCAAATTACTCTTTTCATTTTTAATGATTCTTAAATATTCTGCTGAAAGCATATATTTAAAATTTAAGTCAGCCGTGCTGCAAAGTACTAGCAAGTCTTGACATTACATGTGCTTTGTAAAATTTACTTCTACTTTTCTGGAAAGCAACAGGAGACCTGATACGTGCTCAAAACTTTTTCAAAATAAGCCTTGTTCGAACTTCAAAAGCTCAATACTTTGTCAGGTTCAAGGTTCTCAAGATTTAAGCCAAATTGGTCAACCAGCTAGTAGTGAAAAACCTAAACTGATGACATATGGTATGCTGTTCTGCTCCTTAAGATCACATATAAACAAAATAAAACATTTTGTGACCTCATTTTGCTGTCACACAGATGTGCATAGCCAGTTTTACAAGGAAGTCTGTTCATGTGCCATTTCCAGTAAAATCTAGAAGTGACACGTGTCCAAGAAACATCGAAATGGAAATATTCCAATTACACCAGAAGAATGTATTCCCATAACACCATTCAAAGAGGAAGCAGCTCACACAGGACATGCTTCAGCTGCGCACCTGTAAGTGTTCTCTGGTCAAGCTTCCTCCTTCCAGCACTGTGGATGCATGGGCTGTCCAGGACCAGGAGTAGAAACTGTTGGGCGGAGGAAGGATGGAGATTAAGAAACAAAGGGAAAAGGAATAGTGAGGACCTCCGCAAGCATTACTGAAAGAGTGAGGGGAAGTGCTGCACTCCAGTCGACTCAATATATGCCTCCCTCCCACCCTTGAGCAGAGAGGGAAGAATCCAGGTAGATCACCCAATGATCTGTGCATACAACAAGGGAAACACCTCAAATCCATGAACAGGGATTCAGGAAGTCTGCAGACTTGGGAATGAGCAGCAGGACCATCCACCAGGCACATGGGGCACCAGGGGTTGTACAGCAGGGGCTCAATGAGGCAGCGTGGTTGCTGTGGGGCACCTGTGTGCTGAGGAGCCTCCAGGGCCTGGTAAAAAGTCCAGAGATATCAAGAAAGATCTCATGAGAACTGGAAAGAACTACAGGTTGCATTAGAGCCACAGGAAAAGGGCACACACAGTGCATACTCCATACAGGCTAACCACACCATGGACAAGTTTGGCAGGGACTGGAGGTGGGCAGAGCTGACCTGGCACTGATGCTGATGAAGCAGAACCTCCCTCCCTCCCTCCTCCAATGGAAGCTTAATGCCTTTTTGTTTTTTAATGACAACTATTCCTACTAGTCTTCCCCTTAGAGACAGACTGATATTCCTCTCTAACTGTCTTAAGAGCCTCCCCTAGGGAAAGACAGACAAAAAAAGAAGTGAAAAAAATGGACACAAAAGAAAAAGGTCAAGGACAGTGGGAGTCAACACAAAGAGAAGGAATTGTAAGGAGGATCAAGCAGAGCAGTCCCAACGGCACCCGCCATAGAAAGGGGACAAAGTACTGTACTCAAAGGATTTCTGAGTGATTTCTGATCTAACCTAGCAAGGCCATGCTTAAATTGCTGAACAAGAGACAGGAGCATGTAAATCAGATAATTCAAGTCCCTGGCACATAACTGAATAGGAATTAGCTTTAGAAAGTACTTATAAAACAGATTGCACCTCTGTCAATTATTAAAATAAAAATGGTACACATCCTGCTGGCTGTTTACTGCAGACTCCAGAGGACACAGTTTAAACATGTGCAAAGCAGCACAGAAAGCGTTTGAAAAACAGATTATGCCAAACCATTAACTGCAAGTGAACTAATGATTGGTTAGACCAAGTTTCTGTAATATTTGTCTTCAAGATTTTTTCAGCAAAGGCCAAAATCTCTGCCAAAATAACAACTTACAGAGTATTAAAAGGAAACATTCATCACACTGAAAAACAATGCTAAACACATCATTTCATGAAGCAGTCTTGCTTAGATGTTTAGCTACTCTATTACTTACCAGATTCATTTCATATTCCAGCCATCACCTCTTAACAGAAAGTAGAGAGAGAAATCCACCTTGACATGCAAGCAATTCAAATCAAATCTAGTGAAGTTGATTTTGAAGCATTTTCTGAGGAATGAAGCTAATGAAATGGAAGCACAGCTTCTAACTTCTGGGGGGAGGGGGTTGCATGTGGGGGGCAGGAGGATGGGAATGGATCACACTGCAAACGTGCTAAATCACCTGTTTCCAATCTTACTCAATTGCTGACAGGTACAGTTTAAAAAGTTCTAATAACCTTACAGTTCAAGAAGGCACTCTTTTTTGCCGATTTAAAAATAAATTTCATAGTCTGAAGTCTTCTATACAGGAAGCTATTGTGATTGCAGTGGGGTAGGTAAGAGTACCATGGGAGGAAAAGGAACAGCAAAAGCAGCTCTAGGAAGTGAATTCCAGCTAAGAGGAAAAAGTGAAACTAAAAAAGCAGGTTTTCTGTGATAACTTCTAGAACCTAATCTTTTAATTTTTAAGGTTACTTTTTACATAGTCAAGATAAACAAAAGTTTTAAGGGCAGGAAGTTCTCAAGTGGATAATTAATGTTAAAGTCATGAAAATTTACTATATACACACATTTATTAAACATATATTTAGATATCTGTATACATGTATAGCAAGAAATATCTGGACAAGTAAAAATTTAGCCATCACTATAGGTAAAACTTATAATCAGAATTTTCTTCCTCCTTGATAATAAAGCCTTGAATAACTTTTTAAGTAAGAATAACCTTTATACGTTGGGGATCCCATCTTACAAATGTCGCTATTGGGGGCAAAGTCATTAGATACTGGTAATAGTATCAGTAATAGTAACAGTTTTATTTATGAACTAGGAACTACAACAGGACATGCGGAGCATGCTGCTGAGATATAGGTGACCTGATTTATTTGCTACTGTATATGGGCCTGCCACCCACTGAAAACAGAAAAAATAGGACAGCTTTTTAAGTTCAACTGGACAAGACTGGACTTTCTGCCTTGAAATCAGAACTCTGAAAGCTAGAATGATTTTGTTCATGAAACTTTTTTTTTTAACTCTTTATATCAGCATTTAAAAACCAGGGTGTGTCACAAGTGAAAAGTGATTTGAATCATTTACCATGACTTCAAAAAACTTACTTTATCACTGAAGGGCAGCAAGATTTCCCTAGTTAGTCAATGATACCAGAGTTTCAAAGAACTTCAGGTTCAATAATGCTAAAAATCATAGGAAGTTAGTCATGCCAATCAGAACAATGAATAAAAGATGATGTAGCAGTATTCTCCCTAAAGTACTAGCCACTTTGACACTGAAGTTAGAGATCTTCATCATTTCTGAGGTATGATTTGGTGGAAAAGATGAAAATCCTGACAATTTCCCACCAGTAGAAGCTTTGGAAGAGGGAAGGTCAGTTTTTTCTGTTCAGTCCAGTAATATACCTTTTGTTTGCAGTGTGGAATGACTCATTCTCCATTTTGTGTCTCTATTTCAAAACAGGGGCACTGCTGACTTCAAGTGCCTCAAGACTTACCAGTTTTCTGAATGATCACCCAAGCAGCCTTTAACCTTTTTCTTGTTGAACTGCTCATTATGGCATAAACCCCTATTTGATCATGTTAAGTGGTAAAAAATAAAACAAAAAGAAAAAAAATAGGGCACAAGCATTGAGAAACTCCATATGAGGTAATCCTCTTTTCTTCCAAGACTTTAGGATTGCTATTTTACATTTAGGTTTTTTGCTGCGTACATAAAATGTACTTCCAAACATTTAGCTTCCAATGCAAATGAACTGACAAAGACAGCCAGAATGCTGCTTATTTGCTACAAAAGCCATCCTGCCTCCTGCAGCCCCAGCTCTCGCCACAGACACGTCAGACAACTTCTATGAATTGAGTGCTTATTATCTCTTCCTTCCTCACTACTATGATGGCTTGCATTTAAAAGCACAGTGGAAACAGTACTTGATTGAATCGCCTCTTCACTGAAACCATAACAACATTAGAGAATGACGCAAACAATACTTAAGGGGGATCCAGTTCACCTCTGGCCTTGTAAAGTTATTGTTCTTTGTATTTGTGCTTATAAAAAAATACCATATGAAAAACACCAATATAAAAATACCTTTAGGAATCAGTATGCTCTCTTAATGGTAAATACTACAGCATACAGATTGCATCACTTGTCAATAAATAGGTGCTTTTCTGTCAGTAGGTCAACTCTGCCCATGCACAGACTACCTAAGCTGCTGTGGTAGGAGAATGAGTCAGGAGGAAAGAGGGAACACAGCCTGCACGAACCCCTTTCTGGGTACTCCTGGCCTGGCAGGACACGTGAGCTCAGCAGCAGGGCTATGAAAACAGAACTGTTGGTTTTGGAACCAGCAGCATAGAAGCATTTGCATGAACTAGCAAACCCTTCAACATCCAAGCCTGCTTTGCACAGAACCATCTTGGACATAACCAAAATCTCAAACAATTTTTAAACACAGTTATATTGCTGAATTCCTTTCACAGAAAGGAAAAAATAAAGGTAAATAGCCATAACAGGAAGACAGTAGTCAAAGTAACCAGCAAGAAATGGTCTCTCTCCAGGTTTTGCATACTTTGGTATCCATCAGGATTAGACAGGAGAGACATCCCGTATTATTTTCTTTGGCATGCCTATCACCTAGTTTCCCACCAAAATGTCAATCTTGACAAAAGTGAATCTTCAGAAGGAACTCAAAGTGACTTGTGGATGAGCACTAAAAAAATTCTCCTTAAATGAAGGAAGCATGCAGCCACCTCGATGAAGAGCTCAATAATTAACACCTGTAGCTGGAAACTAGGAAATTATAGGAACAAGAAATTAAATGAGATCTTGCAGTGCTAATTCAAAGCTCTAGAAAGCCTTTGTAAGATAATTAATACAACAGGCCTCACCTTGCAGCAAGAGGTAAATAATAGAGAGATTCTCTCCACTGCATTTAAAAACTGAGAAAACACTATATCAATCACTCTCAACTCAAATGGTTTGTACACAAAACCACGAGTATTAAAATCTGTATTCTCTTCCTTCTTTGCAGACTCAAGAGATCTTCTCTCAATCAAATTACTAATGGAATAACAATCACAGTAATAAAAAGCCAATCTACAATAACCAATCTACAAAATCTATTTTCTGTCTTATTAAAAGGGTAAAATGTTTGTGGGGGCAGTTCTTGCCTTACCAGTATATCAAGTGTCTTCTTTCAATACCATTATTATTTATTCAATATTTTCAGCTAAGTAGACACTTTGGGAAGATCTGACTATAGATTAAAGCAATAGATTTAAATCAGGGGGTACATGGAGAGGTCTGTAAAAGGCTTCTCTGTAAAGCCACTTTCAGGAATCAAAGGCCTGGCAAGGCATATTAACTGAGACACACTGCTGTGAAAACTTAACTACAATTTCTTCTCTCAAGTTTCTTATTTCATTTGAGTCTTTCAGAGGCTCATGTTTCCCAGCTGTAAAATAAGCTAACAGATATTAAGATGACAGGTGCTTTTTGAGGAGCACTGAATTTTTCCCCTACCTAAGCCAGGATGCTCACCAGTGTCAAGTATTACACAAAGGCCTCAGTCCCACCTCCCTGGGAACACACTGGTTTGGCCCATATTTAGTGTCAGCAGCATCAGATCTACTTTACATACCTTACTTTTGCTAAAGGAAAGTGCTATCGGTCTACATCAATTCTCATTCCCTCTCAGGTCCTCCAGAATTTCCCTGTTGGCCAGCTAAGGCTCAAAATTATTGCCTGCATCTCTAGAACACTCCGCTGCCCAAAAGAATTTTATGTGCAAACAGGGCAAACCAGTCACATCAAGTGAAGTTAACTTACTATTTAGAACAGCACTGCCCCAACAGCAAAGACAGACAGACTCAAGCAGCCTTCACCGCAAGAAATTCAAAACATTAAAATACACTTTATGGTGCAAAGGAATAGCTTTTCCTCCAATGATGAATCTCTCACAGGATTCATAGCTTAAGTCAAGAACATTTATCGAGATTAAACTGTGGTACAAGCAATCTCCAGCAACTTGAAAGAAGGTAGAAAGCAGGTCTTGAAAAACCTAAAAGTCCTAGCACTGAAGTCTTCCAGACACTCTAAAGAGCTAACAAGGGTTAGTGGTGCTCAGATGTCTAAGCCCCCAGCGTTGATGAGAACACCCCACTGTTTCCCATTTGCTATAATGCTTGGGCATTTACGAAGAAGTACAGTTACAAGCATACAAACTTTTCAAACGATGACACTTTGGGAGAAAACTTCCCATTTTATAAAACATCATTTTTGTAAAATTATTAATTTAGTACCTGAAAGTCCACTTTTGCCACTAGCTCCATTACCAACACGAATGAGCCAGAATTGTTGAGAATACAATAAGCTGATGTAAAAGGGAGCTGAACCAACCCCACCCTCCCCTCCAGATTCCCCCGAGATAAGGTTGTGCCAAAATCCTATCAGATGTACTTTGATCGTTCTTAATTCTTCAGTGTTTCAGACAGTATGAACCGGGGCACATCTGCATTTCTTTATTGTCAGAATAATGACAGGATAATGGTGCTGGCACAAGGCCAGCCATTTTTTGAAACATTGTTGGCACGGACCATATTTGCAGTACTGTGAGTAAATGGTCTTGCCTGACAGTTATGGAACAAGTCAAGGAAATATGGTAAAAGAAAGTTATCCCTAAGTTTCCCGCATTTGTAAATAACTCCTTAGCAGTTAAAATTGTTGTTACTGAGCAGTCCACATAACTGTTTTGAGACTTTTCTGAGAAGTGACACCTTCTGTACACAGAGCTAGAGGTGCTGTGAAAAAACAGACCCCAACTTCCAACACTTGTAAAACCAACGCTGTACCTGCAGAGACACTTGAATGAACTCGCTAAGCACTTATGAACTGACTTAATGCCAATGTATTTTTGAATTGTGCGACAAGAAAGATGAAAAAATTTACATCGCATACAGAATATGTCCTTGTGATGCACTGACAGCCCATAAATACTTTAAATAAACTACAAAGTAAAACTTATTCCCCCTCCTCCCTCACCATTTCAAGGACGAACTTGTGCACCTCAAGTTTTCTTACTGTTCTCTCAGAAATAAGTGTATACCGAAAGAGGAGAGGGCAAAGCCATAAGTTCAAATCAATACTTAAGTAAAAGGCCAAAGGACTCTAAAATATGGAAAGCAACTGTGCCAAGGCTATTTGTGAAATTAAGAAAGTGACAGCCAGGCAAAGCAGATGCTTTTAGCACCATACAGAGTTCAGACTCCTCGCATATGAAAGTATTTCTTATTCATATAAAGGCTTTAGCAAGTTATGGAGATACACAACCTAAATAAGCTTTTGAGTAATTCACCTCTGGGTGCTCATATCTGTAACAGGTTTCTGCTACATCTTATACTCTTGTGCTCAAATAAGGCTGTCATGGAAAAGTGTGCAAGTCTTAACTCATCACTGTTCAGTCAAAATATAAAAACAGACAGTAACTGGGTTTGGGTTTTAAAACGAGAGATTTAACAGAAATATTTTAGCATCTTGTGTTTTTATATGATGATAGAAGTATTAATATGTTTAAGATACGAAGTTGGTTAGGACATCTGATCTAACAGAAGTGTAATGAAAGAAAGAGTATTTACTCGGCTTATGTTTACCTATGCAGTCATACCAAAACTACCTATCTTTGTTACAAATTACCATAATACACTTCAGCTGAAGTTGTTTCAGAAGCCACGTGAGCTCTCTCCAGCGCTTGAAATAACCAAGGATAAACATTTTCTGAAACAAATTGGCTTACTTAGTTGTAAAAAAAAAAAATCCCCCAGGAACTCTCCACAGCCACCATGCTGGGAGCTGTAGACATAAGAATGGGCTGGAATAAAAAAATGGTTCATGGAGAGAACTAAAAAAAAACACCAACAAACAAGAAGAATTAGCATGGAAGATCAGATCCTATTTGGGACTCACATCAGAAGCATCAATACCATTGAATATGCTTCTGTCTGTATGCGTCTATTTGGGAAGGAGCAAAAAGAGAAAATCAGGTTCCCAACAAAGAGGAAGTCAGGCAAAAATGCCAGGAGGCCCGGGTGGATGAACAAGGAGATCCTGGACAATCTCAAACAGAGAAAGGAAGCCTAGAGAGGGTGGAAGCAAGGACAGGTGGCCTAGGAGGAACACAGAGAAATTGTCTGGGCAGCCAGGGATCAGGTTAGGAAAGTTAAAGCCCAGATAGAGTTAAATCTGGACAGGGGCATCAGAGGCAACAAGAAGGCCTTCTATAGTGACAAAAGGAAGACTAGGGAAAATGTGGGCCCACTCAGGAAAGAAATGGGAGACCTGGTCACCCAGGACATGGAAAAGGAGGAGGTACTCAATGACTTTTCTCCCTCAGTCTTCACTGGTAAAGGTTCTAACCATACCACTCAAGTTGCAGATAGTAAAGACAGGGACTGGGAGAATGAGGTACTGCCCACTGTAGGAGAAGACCAGGTCCAAGACCAGCTGAGGAACTTGAAGGTGCACAAGTCCACGGGACCTGATGAGATTCATCCGTGGGTCCTGAGGGAACTGGCAGATGAAGTTGCTAAGCCACTATCCATCATATTTGAGAAGACGAAGTCCAGTGAAGTTCCTGCTGACTGGAAAAGGGGGAACACAACCGCTGTTTTTTAAAAAGTGTAAAAAAGAAGACCCAGGGAACTACATGCCAGTCAGTCTCACCTCTGTGCCCGGCAAGATCATGGAGCAGAAACTATGCTAAGACACATGGAAAATAAGGAGGTGATCAGTGGCAGCCAACATGGCTTCACCTGAGGGCAAATCATGCCTGACAAATTTGGTGGCCTTCTGCGATGGGGTTACAGCGTTGGTGGATAAGGGGAGAGCAACACATATCATCTACCTGGACTTGTGCAAGGCATTTGACACTGTCTTGCATGACGTCCTTCTCTCTAAATTGGAGAGACATGGATTTGACCAATGGACCACTCAGTGGATTAGGAACTGGCTGGACAGTCACATTCAAAGAGTTGCAGTCAACGGCTCGATGTCCAAGTGGCAAACAGTGACAAGTGGTGTTCCTCAGGGGTCGGTATTGGGACTGGTATTATTTAACATCTTTGTTGGCAACATGGATGTTGGGATTGAATGCACTGTTGACATGATGGAGGGAAGGGATGCTATCCAGAGGGACCTGGACAGGCTTGACAGGTTGGCCCGTGCAAACCTCATGAAGCGGGTCGTGGGCCAAGGTAATGCCATGCACAAACACAGACTAGGCAGAGAATGGATTGAGAGCAGCCCTGAGGAGAAGACTTGGGGGCGTTGGTGGATGAGAGGCTCAACATGAGCCGGCTATGTGTGCTCACAGCCCAGAAGGCAAACCGCATCCTGGGCTGCATCAAAAGAAGCGTGGCTAGCAGGTCGAGGGAGGTGATTCTGCTGCTCTGCTCCACTCTTATGAGACCCCACCTGGAATACTGTGTCCAGTTCTGGAGCTCCCAGGATAAGAAGAACACGGACCTGTTGGAGTAGGTCCAGAGGAGGGCCACAAAGATGATCAGAGTGCTGGAGCACTTCTGCTATGAGGACAGGCTGAGAGAGTCGGGGTTGTTCAGCCTGGAGAAGAGAAGACTCTGGGGAGACCTTATAGCAGCCTTCCAGTATCTGAAAGGGGCCTACAAGAAAGCTGGAGAGGGACTTTTTACAAGGACATGTAGTGATAGGACAAGGGGTAACAGCTTCAAGCTGGAAGAGGACAGATTTAGATTAGATCTCGGGAAGAAATTTTTCACTATGAGGATGGTGAAGCACTGGAACAAGTTGTCCAGGGAATTTTTGGAGTTTCCTTCTCTGGAGATATTCAAAACCTGCCTGGATGCATTCCTGTCCAACCTGGTCTAGGTGAACCTCCTTTGGCAGAGGGGTTGGATTAGATGATCTCCAAAGGTCCCTGCCAACCACTACCGTTCTGTGATTTTGTACGAAAACGTAGTGCTTAATTTTGAATGCAGCTTTAGGTTGATTCTGAAGACAACTAGGCAGCTTATTGATCACCTAGAGTTAGATGTGATCCAAGGTCTCTGAAGAATTACTGGTGAACTAGCAGTACTGGGGATAGATACAGTGCTCCCCTGAGCTGTAACTATCATTTTCACATTTTCAGACACAGTAGCGTTTACATTCAAAAGTTCTCAAGAATATCACCCTGATGAAGAGCCTGCTGTAATTTAGACCAACTGGGACCATAGTTGTGGCAGTACTGCAACATATTTTTAGCTTGTTTCACCCTCTCATGTAATATCTATGCATTCCAACACAGAAGCCTCCTACTTCAAGGATGTTGTAGGCTCACACCTCCAGGTCATTGCTCAGGATGGGCAACAGGGAGCAGGCAGGGAAGAGAGTGACAGAAAGACATTAAGATGGTACATCGATGTCCCATCATACTTGAAATATACTGGTGGTCTCAGCTCAGTTCCTAGAGGGCTGGTGACTGCTATCCACAATCTTTTTGTGTCTTTTCAATTAGCATTTCCGGTTGAAAACCTAAATAGCAAAGCTATGGAAAATAAGAGGCCTTGAACAGTACTACTCTCTCCCACCCATAAAATGATGCCAAGTTCCCATCAGCAGTATGCTGTATGAGGGCATTTTCTGTCCCTGCTATACTGTGGATAACTACTAGGAAGCAAATTGTTTATCAATAATAATGTTTGTTGTAAAGACTTTATGCAAAAACCAAAGTTCAATGCATGTTATTTTACAATTAAAATCACAGTAGTTGTTTTAAAGTTTATTTAATTGTTCTATAATGCAAGTGCAAGCTTCTGTTTAAATAATGCACCTCCAAGAAAAATCATGAATAGACAAGTGCAGTTCTTCATTCAGAAAACTTGTATTGTAGAGAGCTGTGGATATCTCTTCCTACTCAAAACAAGTACTTGAGAGGGGGGTTCTCTTAGGATGAAGAGGGGAGACAGCATACTTGCCCTTCTGGATCAATGCATTTATTCATATTACTGTGATAAACATTAGCTCAGCATCGAAAAAGTGATACTGAATTGGTTCAGAGGTACAGAAAACTGCAGGTCTTCAACCCTTGGGCACCTATATATTCAGAGGAGAACTGTATGCTCTATATAGAGACTAAAGGCAAAGCTAAGGTACATCTAGGTTCTGGACATTTGAAGGAGATCTCTAAAGAAGAAACTAGATTTTATCAGGGTTATACAACTAAGTGCACATAAAAATCCAAACAGTAAGAATGCCTTCAATTATAAAGGCCATGACAGATGCCAGAAATTTATTTCAAGAAATTCATTATTGCAGATTCTTTTTTTGGAGGAGGCAGGATTTTTATTTTCAATGAGGAGCAAGCTGGCTGAAAAAGACCAAGTTTATGAACATCTTCAAAACAGTCTTGAACCGTTTACAAAACTAACTGCTGGGCCCTATGCATCATTCAAGCCTTAGTCATGCAACAGCAGTGTTCTTCCTCATCCCCATTTGAGCCACCATAAATCAGGAATATGTGATATAATTATGAAAAAGAAAATGCATCAAGTTTTTTTTTTTTTTCAATTGACAGATTTTAGTGTTTAAAAAAACCAACTTGGACTAATTTACAGAAGCAATAGTATAGTTAATATAAACACGTATGTCAAAAGAAACAAAACTGATTTTTGTTTAGTTGAAGTTTCTGGCAGAGTTTGAGCTGACAAATTTAGATAGCCACAGGAATGTTAAAGGCACTACTGGGAATTGTAGCTGAATAGAGAGCACTAAGAATCCCCTGCCTACCTCTGAAATATTTATTTTATATTAAGCAATATCTCAATTAATCTCTCAAGCAACAGCCAGACCAGCAGCAAGTTACAGTTCCACAGTACTGGTTGCTATATAAAGCCAAAAGACAATTTACATTACCTTTCCCTACATGGTAGGGTAACTGCATTAGTCTTCCTGCAACCATAATATAGTACAGTAGAATCATGCTATCTCTGGAAGTTAAGTTTCATAAGGCTTCGTACATATTTTGGCCCATTTTAATAGTCACCATTTACAGAATGGATCCTCAGTCCCAAAGTTGTTTTCTATGGAAGTTTTTACCAGGGTTTGGGTTCATGACCATTTTATTTTTCCGCATGTTGTTAATAAGATGATGTTTTAGCAATTACTTTTTAGGGGCAGGTGACACCCTGATGCAGAACAGATACTCAGCAGGTATATCCACAGAACCAAAGCTGTTTCAAACTCTCACCAGGAATGATGAAATACATTGCTTCAGGCATGGAGGCATGACCTACTAGTGATCTTAGGAAGTCCTTCCTATAGCATGTTCACCATGCTCTATTGTTGTTAAATATAGTCTGCATTTATTCAGACTACACATAGTAAATAACTAGAATTCATTGTGGCTCAGGTTTCAAAATATTTCTAGACTGCCAGAGAAATGTATTAAGAGGAAAAGCAGGAAAGAAGGGAAGGAGGCACACAGATGGCAAACCCCCCCACACACCACTTTTATGCATTAGGTGAGGTCAAAAATCTCCGTAGTCCTCTTCCTTGTCTTGAGCTTCCATGACACAGCAAAGGAAGAAAAAAAACCCTCTAACATGACAATTCTCTTGTCTTCATATCGTCATAAAACCGAGCAAGTAATAGTGCAGACAGTTCAATTATTATTTTCCAGAGAGCTGAAGTCAAAATAATGCTGATCAGACTGAAAAACAAGCACTCGTATGCTCCCTTCCCCAGTTTTTAACCAAAGCAGCAGCTTTATCTTATAACGCACATCTCACAGGAAAAACATGATATACAAAAAACAAAAAATAATCAAGGAGTGCCATATATCTCAACATTTCAGGAAGTTCTTAACTGAAATACTCCTTTGCCTTCTTAAATAACTCCCTGTAGGACTGTCAGTACAACCACCCCCAACCCCTCAGTGCTCTAAAGGAACAGGGCAGATTAGAGTATGTAATCTGCTATGTGTGTAAACTCCCACTCTTGGTTTTACTTTGCCTGCTTTGGGTATTCTCAGATCAAGAGCTAGCAATCTTTTCCATACTGGAACCACATACTAGAAGTAAGACTCCCATTTTAAAGAACAACATCATTTCACACAGCATAATCTTAGATTAGGCCAAATAAGGTTATTTCAAGCTTTTAAAAATAGGAGTGGATAAAAAGAAGAGATGATTCCTTTATCTTGCTTGGAAAAGTACCACTCCTCCAAGCTTGCATTTGCTTCATGGCAGCAAACGTGAACAGAATAACAAATCTCTCCTCTTTTAATGGTTCAATTTTATTGACAACAAAATGCACTCCATAATCACAGAATGGTTCAGGTTGGAAGAGACCTCTGGAGTCACCCCATCGTCCAACCCCCCCGCTCAAGCAGGTTGCCTACGACCATGTCCAGATGGCTTCTGAGTACCTCCAAGGATGGAGACTCCACAACCTCCCTAGTCAACCTGTGCCAGTGGCTCAATCACCCTCACAGTAAAAAGGTGTTTCCTGATGTTCAGAGGGAACCTCCTGTGTTTCAGTTTGTGCCCGCTGCCTCTGGTCCCATCACTGGGAACCACTGAACACGGGCTGGTGCCGTCTTCTTTGCACCCTCACTTCAGGTGTTTATATACACTGATGAGATCCCCCAAGCCTTCTCTTCTCCAGGCTAAACAGTCCCCAACATTCTCAGACTGGAGAGATGCTCCAGTCCCTTCATGATCTTAGCAGCCCTTTGCTGGACTCTCTCCAGCATGTCCATATCTGTCTTGTATTGGGGAGCCCAGAACTAGACCCAGTACTCCAGGTACGTGCTCACAAAGGCCGAGTAGAAGGGAAGGATCACCTCTCTTGACCTGCTGGCAACAATCCTCCTTAACGCAGCCTGGGAGACTGATAGTCTTTCTTTGCCCTTGATCTCAAAAGGCTAGCACAATCCTCCGTTTTGTGTTTGCATAGTAAAAAAAAATATAATGATAGAAAAATAGTTCACAGTGAACAAACATCTGTGTTTTTAATTTTTTTTAACTAGGTTTCCTTGAAAAGAGGAAAGCTGTATGAGGACAATGCTATATAGCATGCATCTTTCATGCGCCTATACTGAATACAATGCTAGTGACTCAAAGTTACACAAAAGGAAAGGGAAGATGAAGCTAGTCACTTTTTCAGTTAAAGAAATTCATGCCATACACAGTGAAGTAATTCTCAAACAAAAATGATTTATAACAGATGACCACAAAACTACCTCTGAGCAGTCACACTGCAGTGGATCTTCATGAAAAAAAAGGAATAAATAGCACAGTGTTTACCCCTGAAGTAATCTTTTCCTATTAAAAAAAGAAAAAAAATGAAAACACCTTTTGACAAATCCTTTCTCAAACTCAAGTCTTCCATTAACAAGTTTCCATTTAGCAAATCTTTGGACACGAAAGAACAAATGAGAGCTTTAACTTTCTAGCTAAGATTTAAACAAACAGAAGTGGCAGAAGATGTCTCACATCCTGCGCGTTCCACCAGTACACGTAGCCTGTTTCACTGTAGGTTACTGTGATGCTTTTATCCCCACAACATCTTTTACTGCTTGTTTGTTTATTTTAATTTTATAAATGGATTATTGTGCTGCAGCTAACTCCCTCAAGGCCAGCCACAAACTAAGGATGCTTTCCTGTTCCACCCCATCTTTTTATTTCAATGGACCACTCTTGCTTGTGACTAGTAGTACGTGAAGGAAACCCTCCACAACTCTGGTGTTTAAAACTTGTCAATTTTTGCAAATTACTTGCTGCTGTTTAGCCAAGCCATACACATAGTATTTAGTGATTTTATTTAAAAAACCAAATGCCCAAAATTACTGAACTGGAATTAAGTTCGTGCAACACCCTTTCACAGAAGGAGTAAAAAAAAGTAACAAAAGCCTAGTTCAAATGCAACCTAATTCTCTGACAGCTGATGCTCCAAACAGGCCTGCTGTTAAAAGGGATTGTTATTGCCGTCAAGTCATGAAGAATGAAGATGTAGATATTAAAGTACTGCCTAAAAGGTGCACTTTTTATCACAGCGCCTTGCTTCTCCATTCCCATCAGAAGGGGAAATTGGACAGGAACAGGACAATGCAATGTCAAGAGCCTTGTCTGATATGCCTGATCATCAAATGTGTAAAAGAGGCACAAGAAAACTGCTTTTGTGTTTATAATTTGCCCAAAACTGACATATTTAATACCCTACAGAATTACCTGTTATGTAACATGTCACTCAGTCAAATCTTCCAAAGCAACATGATGTCTTATTCCAAAATACTAAATAATTTGCTTTTTGTTTACGTCTCCTGTCACATTCAGCAAATCTACTTAAGGTTTCTCTTCGTGCAACAGGAAATTGCCTTAACTGACGCATTCCATTAAAGCAGACAGCCAGTGCTCGGCTTTGAATTGCTCCTTTGTAAAAAGTCTACGAAATGCTAAAATGAAAACTTTACTGTATCAACATGCACTCTACAGACTAAAATAAGTGAGATTTAAGCAGATGACTCATGTTAAAGTGACATAATACCAAGTCTGCTTTGTAAAGAAAAATGCAGTTTAAAGACTGCTATTAGCAATTTATATATAGAGAGAGGGGCAGGTGTTGGAAGTCTTTAGGATCTCTACAGTAGTCCTATTATGCCTCATCCATTACTGCTTATTTTTACTGCTCAGGAATCTTGAGGACCCCAGGAAGCCATTTTCAAATAGCAGATGGAAGTAAAGCTTCAAAAGGCTAACCCTGTACACAACCATAATTGTTTATGTACAATATATTCTTGCATTTAGTCTAACTATACCTCAATTTTGCACTGTGACATTAAAAACCTATTCTCTTCCTAGACCACAAGCAGGATAATTTGGTGGTTTATATTGCCCAACTATACCCCAATTGCTCTTTGTACCTCTTAAACTCCCTAGCCTGGGTAGGCAGAGGGAACAGCTTTTAATAACTCTTCCTGGTTTTAGCTCTTTACACATTTCAAGAGTCCTGCACTTTCTCTCCTAACTTTTACATCATATTTGTATCTATTTCACAAAATACTAATAGAAGGGTTTATTACTTTGTTTCATGCTGGTAACATTTCCTGTTCAATATGATTTGGAATTGTTGACTTTCCGGCACAGCATTTCAACATATTATGCAAACCACTTTTTGCTTACAGCACAGCTTGTATAGTACTTACGATATTAGATAACTGAAATAATATCACTGGTCAAGACCTGTGCAGGTCTGTAAGCAGGCTATACCCAGTACTTCAACACAATCTGCTAGCTCTGTAGTAGACATACGTGTCCCTTTTGAGGCTTCCCTAATAGTAGCATAATGCATTGAAGAAAGCAACATTAACTACCATTCTCCAAAATTCAGAATATTCTATTTCTTTAATAAGCCTATTAAAAGTTAGGAAATCTTAGATTAAATATAGTGACTAATCGAGGGACTTATGTGAGACCATGAGGGACTGCATGTGACAGGAGGCCAACAGCAGTCTTAGGTTCCAGCTTAAATGCAAAGAGAATTCTGAACATTGGACTCATGACATGGCTCACTAAGTAATTTACAAACAAACACCAATAAAAAAAAAAAGAGAATCATATACTGCATATAATCAAAATACCTTGATTGAAACATTAACTGGTTTTATTCATGACTCAGTTACAAGGTCTCACTGAGTATCCACTGATTTGCATAACTGTGTGCAGACAGGTCACACCAGCTATATAGTACATGATTTAGTCTGCACATAAAAAAGACTAAATTAAAGTCAAATCAAATTAGTCTGTGCTTGCCAACACACACTCCCACACACACTGCTTCAGGTTCACTGACACAGGATAACTCATGAAGCCACAAGACTTTGAAATGTTCAGTGCTAAAGACACATGATCATCATGTCCTGGTGGACAGCCAGCTGAACATGAGCCAGCAGTGTGCCCAAGTAGCCAAGAAGGCCAATGGTATCTTGGCCTGTATCAAGAACAGCGTGGCCAGCAGGAGTAGGGAAGTGATCATGCCCCTGTACTCAGTGCTGGTGAGGCCGCAGCTTGAGTACTGTGTTCAGTTTTGGGCGCCACAGTATAGGAGGGATGTTGAGGTGCTGNAGTTGACTCTGAGCTGCATTAGAAAACAACTGCATTATAAAAGAGTATAATCTGATCAACATTTTACATGATTATAAATACACACTGTCATACCTGAGCTTTTGATACTAGCAAGGTAGCCATCAGGAACACTACCACGCAACAGTCTGCAATCACCCACATCACCTCCAGCCCCAATGTTTGCTAAACAAAATGCATGCTTTTGATTTTTCAGAATTCACATATTGCAAATCTGTGACACTCTCAGTCTATCTGCTCTATTAATCAGCAAATAAACTCACAGTAAGGTTTTTTCCAATTAGTATCTTCATTTAACTTTCTAGGGGATGCAGAAATTGGTGCTCTTGATTGTACAAGGACACAACATAACACACTTTTCAGGCTCTAACAGCAGCCAACACCAAACACTGTCAAAAGAGGCATGCAACTCTGCATGCAGTAAGCAACAGTTGGGCAACCAGCCCACCAGATAGATTTTTAAGCCTTCACTAGTTAAGAGACAGCCTTATACAATTCAATTCTTCCAAAACATGGTGATTCATAATCCAAGTCCACTTTGGAAGGAGCAGCTTTGCCTAGCCAGCAGGAGTTATACATGGCCTCACAGAAACTACAGCAGCACACCGCATGTGCTCCCTCTGAGAGACGAGACAGTGAGAGGAGGCACCTCATGTTTGGGGTCTTCTATGGAACTGCTACTCACGGTCAAAAGAAAAAGGCCATTTAGAAAGCCAAGCATATACACAGAAGCACAAACGCTTACATCCTTTGCAAGACTTCACCAGCTACTGCAGCTTCTGCCTGTTCTCAGCATCATTAGAATGCTTGTACAACTGCTTTACTCACGGCCTTTTGCGCTCATCACTGCTGAAGCCTGTTGTGGATCTTCCTCTATTTACACACAGGTATTAGGCAGATATCAGTAAACACAAGCAAGAGACTTTTGCAGCATACTTCATCTTACTCTCCCCAAGAAGATTACTATATCCAAGTTAATTACATATATAGATACAATGACTGTTTCCAAGAGTAGGTGTTACAAAAGAAAAACAAAACATTATAATTGTTGCATAGTATATATTATACATTACATAGTAAAAAAATAAGAACCAAACCCTCTTCCCACAAACTTTCTCCTTAGTGCCATTTTAGGGTTGTTGTTGTCGTGTCCCTCCCCCGCCCCGTAATAAAATAGCAGTAATTTTCCTCCAAGTGATGAGGTTTTCTAGAGAAATTTAACTGTGGTTTTAAGACTGAAGAAACAAAACTCAGGTTTCTTTAGGACAGCAAAGCCCGTCACAACCTTGGGAAGTGGTACTGAAGAGTTTAAGTGAAGATACACTGAACTGAGGGCAAGTCCAGAGACCGCCCACAATACAGCTCTCGGGCAAAGATTTTACCAGCGTGCTAATCCTTCTCACTGAGCTCACTGTCATCAACAGTGCAATTTGGAAAGCAAGCAGAATGATACCTTTGCAGAAGGTCAATGGGAAAAGCTACTGTAAGTCAATGCTTTAGGTAACGTTGAAATTACATTTTGCTGCCCAATAAAACAGCAATTATCATAGCCCTAATAAGTCTCACAATACTTTTACAGAGCCAGTGAACTCATTCACAGCTGAGATAACAAAAACGTTCATCAATATCAAAGGACAATTAAGCTTAGTATTTTAATTCTAGTGTAGCAGGATTTATTGTGCACCCAGGGATACTCAAAAAGATCCCAGCACGATACCTTTCTGCTGGTATTTTCATCATGAAACATGTGAACATTTATATGGTGCAAGACACCCTGCTTGGCTGTTATCTTACAAAAAGTCATCCCACCTGAACCAAATGGAATTTTCTCAGTATCCTAGATACAAACAGTTAAAAACATTACTTTAAAAAAGGACTTTCCAACCAGGAGGAACATGTTTGACAAGTTTATTGTTTATAAACCTAAAGTAATACTTCCACAGTAAGACCAGGTTGGGGGGAGATAGTGGGAGGGGCAAGGAACATTAATTTCCTAAGATTTTTAAAAAATAGGGAAGCAAATACAGCTAACAAGCATACAGACACACAAGTTTTATATCTCCTACAAAACCAGTTGCTGTCTGCTCCCCTTGACAACTACAGGATTTGGTTTCACGTCAAGAGGAAAGGGTCAATACAGTCATGTTATTTCCAAAAAACACATATAACACTTCTAGAAGTAAATCCCATTCAGAGCAGTTGTTCTACTACACACTATATATATTGACTTTACCACTGAAAATGAATGCACCCATGAGCTAGACTGTTGGCCAGCACTGCACCAACTCTATCCTCTTTTTTATTTCCAAAAGTGACAGACTGCAAGAGTTGAAGATGTCTATGCCATTCTTCCAGTATCAACTGCTCCCACAAACCACCCAAGGAATGTTTCACTCCGTCAAAGATACTACTGCACAATCTAAAAATTCAGATATGTGGTTTAAATAGGTACTGTGCCCTAACATCTCTCTTACTTCAAGCAGCCAGGACACACATGAAAAAATATCTTCAGGCACCGACTTCTCACACCAGAATTTGAAGGCTCCATTTGGCTGCTATGTGAAAACTGGAAAAAAAAATGATAACAAAGTGTACTACTCAATTAATCTTTCCTCTAGTAAATGGATGATATTCTTTGACACAGTTCACAACTCTGTATGAGCAAGGTTTTGAAGACAGAACAGAGTACCTCTGATAGTTTGAGGACATTTTGTCCAGATCATTCTGCTTTCTCTCGTGTATTATGTAAGTTGCCAGAAACTAAAATTTGAGTTTTGTACAGACAGGTCACCTGAAAAACTGTACAGGAATGCTGAGATACTGGAAAACATCCAAATTTGCAATCAAGATCATGTTCAGTATGCAAATTATTTTCAGAATTGTCAGTGTATTGCAAGTCAAGATTTGTAATGAACTATGTGTCAAGTGTTTTCCACTCCAAATCTTCATTATCCAAGTATGAGTTGGAAAAGGAAAAATCTTTGACAGTATCATACATTTTCATGCACACAGTATCCCTACATAGAAATCAGCATTAAGCACAAAGCTTTAAATGAATTGTTGAAAAGATCACCTCCTCACCATTGAAGGACCGAAGATTTTGAAATCAAATTGTCATTTTTCAGAAGTTTAAGTACCTTTTCTATTGTATTCCTAAAGCTGTCAATCTTTAGTTAGGAGCCTCACAGATGAACTGCAACACTCTGAAAATGTATATTATCTCTTTACTGATACCATTGAGGATCAGAATTGCATAGATGCTGACAATATATAAACATTCAGCTGTTCCTGTATGAGATAACACTTACTGCTAGTTATAAGAGAAACAATAGTGAACAGCATGATGCAAAATCTTCTATACATTTTAACAGGGAAATGTCATTGAAGAGACAATTTAAGAGGTAAAATTGTCATCACTTAGTTCTTTTTGTCATACAGATATAAATAAGCCACAATGATTTCTCTCCAGTCCAGACAGGTATTTACAGTCCTGAATTCTGAAGCATGAACCTGAACTTAAGTACCTTAGACAACCACTTTTTAATGTACAAGTAAGCCAACAAGAAGTAAAAAGACCTTACAGGAAAAGCCACTGTCTGGCATCTCAAAACCGCCCAATCTTCTCAATTAGCAAACGTGGCAAGAAAAACAGAAACCTCAAGAGAGTTTTGTATTTCATCAAGTTCTCCCAAGGAAAACAGCAAATTCCCAATTTTAGTTCACTATACAGTATCAACCCACAAACTATATGGTCAGATATAATTTTAAAGCCCTAAGTGAAATAAAAGCCTTACTTAGCCAGCTGCGTGGCTTATCAGCCTATTGTAAACATCAGTTGGGATGCTGTATATGGTTTGTAAGGAAATTATATGCCCCTGAATATAAACTCCCTCCGTGGACTTCATGAGAAGAGATGGCTACCATTTATATTGCTCTCCCAATCTTTCTGTTAATAAGAATAGACGAAGGTGACAACTAAGTTTATTATACATGACCTTGTTAATAAATGGCCTTGACAATGAAGTCTCTTCAGTAACCTTTCTGGTGCCTTCATGGTTAAGATGCTTATAATGACTTTCACAGTTTTAAAAAATGGTTTGCATACTGTCTTCATCTCTGACATGTCTCTAGTTGCTTGGACATGATATCTTGTACCTATTTGCCTTCCCTCCTGCACCTAGCCTTCTCAGATACTACAACTTTTGTTTGCTAACTTCAGTTATATGTGAGTAAGCAAGCCCACTGTAGCATGGGAAAAACATGTATAGCCAAAAATAAGGTATATAATAGTGATGAAAAAAGCTGTGCATGTCATTCAGGAACAGACAATAAATCATGGCTTCACTCCTTCCAGATACCTCCCCCTAAAAATTTCTCCACAGCATCACTCAGCAGTATTTGGATGTGATGTATGCACATATGCTGCATATCCGAGATAAACTGGTTTCCTAGATCAAGAGCCCACTCAAAAGTTGCAGTAAATTATAAATAATATTTTTAAGAGAATGATCGCACGAGCAAATATCCACAACTTAGGGTGATCCAATGAATTACATCAACTCAGCATCTTAAGGATGGACTGGAAAGCTGTAATCCCAAGACTTGTTGAAAACGTATGGAGTTTTGGTACACACAGCTTCTTTTTTTGTGGGCTCTTAAATTCATGGGTCCCAAAATAGGTTTGTAACTGTCAAATTTCTTACTTTCCAGGTTTTTACTGCTGCACATCAGGCAGTAATACTGCCAAAAAACATGCATATATATATATATTTCTATGCATCATGTATATATATATAAATATTGTATACATACAGGTATGTATATATAAATTTATGTGTGCATGAATATATTTGGCTTAAGATCAGTTTGAGAAATGTTGCATAATACCATGTAATTCTTAAGTTCAATGATAAACATTTACATTAGAGAAACATGAGAAAACCAACTATAGACTACATCTATACATGGTATCCAGAGACACAACTATTTGAAATAATTTCAACTAGATTCCACTCAGCCTCCTGAGAACTGGTATATTAAGCATAATGCTTCTTCACTTCTTTTGTTTCATGGATGTACACACACATGCACGGACAAAGAGAAACTAAAACATTTTCAATCTCAGAATTTTTCTAGCAGTACAAGTAACTCCAGATTGCTTAAAAACTGAATGCAAACAGGTATAGAACAAACCAAGAAATAACACATTTGTAAATGGTTGCTAATCCCCAAGAAAGCCAAAATAGCAAGTAAGACTCTACTTTTCTGTCCATTGCTAGCAGCCAAACACTTTATAGGTAAATCTCATGAGATGTATTGCTTTTGCACTCGCCCCGAAGTTGTAAGTATATAACAACAATAACATATAGCCTGTTTTTGGAGCTGGGTTTTACTGGTAGCAGACAAAAGCATAAGCCTCCTTCCCAAGCTTATCCTGAAATTACCTCCAAAAAGACCTACTTCTTGAACACAGCTTCCACCACTTAAAGACTACTCTCGTTCAGCTTGCTTATAGTTTCAAGAGCATAAATATACCCTTCCAAAACAGAGTTCCCTGTAATCCATCAGCATTTCTATCTTAGACCAGCTACCTAATTGCCTTGCACAGATGGACTAAGCACAATGACCTGTCAACGGTTGGAATCTCAGAGGTTCCCAAATAATTTTTGTAGAAGTAAATCATATCTCTCATGTCAGTGACAGTTCTGCGAAAAGTAGTGTGTACCCAATGTTAACCCACCTGAAACAATTTTACCTGGATTTTCAAAGCCTTTAACAAGGCTCCTAATCAAAACTCTTAAATTTCACTACTATGGACTAAGCTCACGATGTCAGCAGGAATTAACTAAAAGCTTTAGAATGCAAAAAGATTTTCAGCAGTGGTGCAGCTATGATGCTTAATATGCTCAAAACAGAACCAGGAACAAAGAGGTGAATAAGTTGACAACATTTGCCAACAGCATTTTAGAAAAGTCCCAACTGAAAACTGACACACTGAGAGCAGTGGAAGGCTCTTCCAACACCATGGGCTTTCACCATGTGAGGTGAAATTCAAGATTGATGAATGTGAAGTATAGAAAGGAGGAAAAACAACCCTACCTACAGAGGCAACAATAAGCTCTAAGTTAGCTACTACTAACCCAGTAAAAGAGCCTGTGAAGTACCATCCACCATGACTTCAAAATATAAGCTCAGTGCTCAGCAGAAAGAATACTAAAGACCACTAGGAAAGGAATAGAGAACAAGAAACGAAACATGTTATTATGCCACACTACATGCAAACACGGTGATCTCATCTGAAGTGCTGCACAGTTATAATTACCACTCCCGAAAAGAACACAGGAATTGAGGTGTCACAGAGAAGATTAAGGATAAAGTGTAGGTACAGACTGGCTCCATTATAAGATTCTTCAGATTGGAGGAGAGACAACAGAGGTGAGACTGTGACAATGAGGTTTCTAGAGTCATGAGTGGGAGAGATGCGATGAATTAAAAAACAATTGACATTTCAGAGTAAATGGTTAAAAAATTCAGTAAAGGTATCAGCTAGCATAAGTTTAATAGCAACAAAATACAAGTATTTCCCCCCCCAAACATAACTAAATTGTGGAAGTCACTGCCATGGGATGTTAAGAGTCCAAAGAGCATAAACAGATACAAAAAACACCTAGACAAATACCTGAGAAATACTGTATCTATACTCCATTCAGTTGCAGGAAACTAGAAGAAATCATAGAAATGAATACTACAAGCTTGCTCCATTTCCTTAGCTCTGGGTAACCACAGGGTTAATTTAACCTTTGCTGCAAAACAGCAGAGACACAGGAGTAAAGCAGAAACAAGTTTCAGTATCTGCAGCATGGATAAAGCACACCAGACAGCCCGACATGAAAGTTGCTAGGTATGTTATCAAAACATGTAGTGTATTTTAAGCTGTCCATTAAAACAATATCCTTTAATTCCCAACACGCTTTGGGAATTAAAGTTTTGCTGGCAGAACGTTATGTTCTCCAAGACCTATTTGCTGAAATTAATTTGAACCTTTACAGTAACAGGAATATAAATCCCAGAACAAACTGAAATGGCTATCCTCCTTTAAGAAGTTTGCAGTTGAGGGATGGAAGTTACCTTTCTCCTCATGTGGCCACACAAGGTTTGAGAACTCTCGCTCAAGTGTTTTACCTAAACACTTCCTTGAAAACTTGTCCTACAACTTCCACGACAGTGCCGTCATTCATTTCAACACTGAATCTTCATATAGTCTGATATATGTACCATGAATTTGCATTACTTCAGAATATGCTGTTCTTTATGCAGCATAATGCACCAAGAGTTACAATCCTCACTTCAAAGAAAAAACCAAAAGTTTCACTAAGTCACAAACACATCACATACCTTTAAAGGCCCATCATCAGTTTTTACTTTACAATTAAGTTATTTGTCATTTCAGGAGAAACATAAGGGACACAGACTTGTCTTCATTTCTTCCACACTGGCAGTTTTTCACATCAGAACCTTTTCTAAATGGCTATTTTTTTTGTCAGTCAACTCTTGCACATTAATGTATTTGGATGGTAGGACTGGAGCTCTTGAATAATTTTACTGAAATGCATCACTACCTACAGAACTTAGTTCAGTTTCAAAGGAGGATAGCTTCCTAGATACGCTGTTTACAAAGAACATATTTTTATTCTCTGTTCTCTCTTTTCATTGTGCTTTTTTTTTCTAGTTGCACCTTTATCTGCCATGCCCTTTTCAAGTCTGCCCTTCACTGCTCTGACCTCTCAGATCACAACCCTGTGCAATCACACCATCAGATGGTTTTCCCCTCCCATTTCTGAGATTTTGCAGAGCTCTCCCATTTTATGTCAACTGTGAATAAAATAAAGGACACCATCAATAAAAACCACATTTGTTTCTTTAAGGAAAAGGCAGGAAATAGTTGCCTCATTTCCATTCAGCTGGTCTTTTCCCCACCCATTGCTTTTCTTGATCAACCACTGCACCAAGTTTGAAACCTGGTGTAAACCTGGATTCAGGAACCCTCAAATGTCATTACAGCAAGATTTTTCAACCTTTACTTCCCAATTTCCTGGGAAGACCATATACTATTTCTAAGACATCCACAAAAGGAAACTCAGAAGGGAAAAACCTATCACCATCAAGTTTTATTAGTTACTAGGAATCTACAAGTTCAAAAAGTATAATAGCTCTGCTGCACATAGTTTATAGAGCAAGAAATTCAATAAGGATTTCTGAACAATGTAGAAATTCAGCAGCAAACAACTGAACTGAACCAACACAAACTAGCTCAGCTAGCAAACAGTAAATGGTTTTGGACTGAAGGGTCCAGTTCAGACGATGCTATCTTCACCAAAGCAAGTACAAGATCAATAGGAGATCTCCTCAGAACGACAAACAAAACTCTACACCAGCATTTTACTCAGCAGAGGCCTTAAAGGTTACAGCCGAAAACCACAAAAAAAAACCTACTGAGATAATGCAAACAAAACTACTGACATATTCCTGTCCCACTTTCCCATCACCGTTTAAAATAACAAATATTCCAGGTAAAAGGCTAACATAGCAAGGAAGGGAGAGAACCATTAAAATGATTGATATTGGTCACCACAGATATCAGCTTCTATAGTACTGCATTGAATTATTTATTAAAAAGTTTCCATTGCTACAGAAGCATCAGTTTAACTCACTTCAGCTTCTTCACTCTGGGCACAGAAACAGTTGCCAGTGTGCAAAATACGCTTGAAGCATTTTGCTACACTGCTATTTTACTACAAGTAATACCATTTGAACCTTGGCATGACGCCCATGCCAAAAAAAAAAAAGTGTTTTTTTCTTTTAAATTCTAGCTAGTATTCCAAGCAAATTAAATCTTTGGTGTAATGGAGTCAATAGGGAAGGGAAGAAAGAGGCGTCTACAGCTTGTTCTCTGGTCTTCTGGTTTTATTTCTAGAGCTACCTCTTACTTGTGGTGGCACACATCTCTGGGGAACTTCTCGTTTGGTGGAAAAGTTGACTCAGACTTCTTTCCCTTCCCTTCTTTCTTCTTGCCTCTCCATAGGAATTCAGAATACTATCCAAACACAACCATCTGCTTCTACACCCAGAGAACCCTTCCTGGTACAGGTGCACAACAGGCTGTGCAACACCTATAGTCCACTCCAGCACTTGCGAGAAAAAAGGGAGAAGCACAGCCAGCCTGGGTGGTAGCAATTGAGCTAAGCTCACCTCCAGCTCCCGCTGCTGAGACTGACACAGCACCACCAGCATCACACGTTGTGCCAGTCACTATCCTGATCCAGAATTACACAGCAACACATTCTACAAGTTTACTGCAATTCATTACCATCTTGAAATCTTGACATTTTTTGGTAAAGAAGTGATTGTTTTTAAACCACTGAACCTTTGTATCAGCCTCTCCTAAATCCCAGCCAACGGAGGCAGGCATAAACAGTATCATATCCTCTTGGTCAGAGCAGGTTTTGTCATTTACTCCAACAGAAAGTGACTGGAGCCAAAGGAAAGGAGAATTAGATTCCGTGCTGCATTATTAGACTCCATACTGTCATTCTTTTATAGCACATAGCCAGAAGTTTATAAGGACAGTAAGTAACAATGTGATCTTCCAGCCCCATCTCTGGCTTAATACCGTTTGTAAATCTTGCCTAAATTAACTCCTGCTTTTTGAAGTTTCCAACACAGTAAGTTGTTCTATGGTTAATTATTCCTTATTGTTACAAAACTTATACGTAACTCCTAGTCTAGTTTTTTTAAGATTCAATTTCCCCTTACCAAAAACCTTTCCTATCTGGTCCAAGGGCCCTTCCACTACACATTTTCTGTTTTCCACAACGCAGAAATCAAGTCACATCTCCACTGTTTCTAGAACATGTTAACTAGGCTGGGTGTGGGGTTTTTTTTGTTTGTTTTTTTTTTTGTTTGTTTTGTTTTTGTTTTGTTTTGTTTTGTTTTTTAATATTTTCACCTGGAAACATCCTTCCGAAAGCCTCAGGGGGATATTCTCTGAACCATCCCCAACTAGCCAATATCCTTCCTGAACAGTTGATATTAGTAGCTACCTCACAACAGTCACATACACAGGTAAGAAAACTTCCCAGCTTCCATTCATACATTTAAAGATTATTCCCAACCACACTGCTGCACAGCGAGCTCCTCTTCAATAGCCTACCAAACTCTTCCTCCTCCTGATAACATCCTCCTCCAGCCCCAAACCACTGGTTTTAAGCAGTTTTTGCCATGGTATCAATGCGGCCTTCACTGTTATCTCTAGCCAAATCAGCTTAAACTCTATATGCTATTTGTACAAAAAACAAAATGAAGCTTCCTACAAAGATTTTATTCAACATAGTAGTGAACAAAGCCTGGTACACTGCATTAGTGTCAGTTCTATGGCATCTTTAAACAAATGGGTTTAATTAGCTTTTTAATCTAAAGCTAATACCCAATTACAACAGATACCTTTGTGCAGTACACTTTCAAGGACTCAGCTCCCACCAAGTGCATTACTCCCAATTTCCAACAGCATCCCTGGAATCCAGAAAGTCATTTCTTGTCTCTTTCCATTGCCAAAGAAAAATATCTGACAAATTTAATACACCCTAAACCAGCAACATCCCTCTCATGTTTGCCAAGTGGTATCCTACATGTATTATGTATTAGTTCGGTATATTGTGTGATAATTTGTAATAGTTCGGTATATTGTGTGATAATTTGTAATAGTTCAGGACAGAACTGCAATAATGCTGTTTAAATGACAAATGACTGCACAGAACACTGCCCCTAAGACGCTACCCAAGGATTAATCTAGAAGAAAAGTATACACATGGTATCCAGTGGAGCTGTAATAGTGGGTCTTTCCATAGTCATAAAACAAGAGGTTATACTCTGAATATTAAATAGTTGGTTCATAAAGCTAGTCTAAAACAACTTTAATAGAAGCGTAAAAGTTGTTATAATCTAAAAATTGAATGCTCTTTTCCCCACAGCTGAAGGAGGAGAAGGAAAAGAATAAGTACTCAGTAATGTTTTTTTCACTACAAAAAATCCAGTTTTACTAGATGTAAGGTGTTTGTGGTATCTTCCATTAAACACATTAACAATTGTCTCTCATGGGAAATATGAAGCTGGATACTGCCAGCATGCCAGCAGAGACCTGCAAAGGATTCCTTCCCTCCCCACCATTTTGCTCTATCAATTTCTGTTACTGGGGAATAAAATCACTTAAGGATTTGGGGGGGGGGG
>VYXH01001289.1:321116-332009 GCA_013397275.1 Burhinus bistriatus
CCCGCAGCGGCGGGGGGGGGGGGGGGGGAGAAACACAAAACCCCCCAAAACATACACATATTAATGCATTACAAGCACAAACCAGTACTACATGCCTGAGTTTATATGCATGTTCCACAAACACCTGCTGTTTTGGGTGGTTGCTTTCACTGTCTATGACAAACTATATTTAACCTGCATCTGTGCTTTTCACCTGTCCTCCTCCAAATAATTCAATCCACAAAGATTGATCTTAGACACACAAAAGAATTCTAATAGTTAACATTTTAATTAATGAATTACTTTCATTCTACTAGTAAAATTCTCAGGTTTTTTCCGACTCTCAAAACTAAAAGCAACGAAACTCAAAATACATCTTCATAAAACCCAAATCCACTAATTCATTAGAAAAGTAATTTCTGATGTACGAAAAATGGAAATAGAGCTTGAAGTATTCACTCAAATCAAAATAAATCATATTAACTCTTGCACCTGCAGTTGGAAGATATAAAATTTATACATTTTTCTGCTTTTAAAAATATCTAGAAAGCTATTTAACATCTTATTTACAGAGAACAAGTTTTAGATGTGACCTCCAAGGCTGATACTATTTAGGAATGAGGGAAAGTACTGCAGAATATTTCTGAAGTATCCTGCCTAAATGACATGGATGTTTGTACTGAATACACGATACAACATAAGGTTGCATTCTGTTCTTCATGGGTGTATTTTATTTCCAAATAATATAACCATTCTAAACTGCCAGTGCAACCTCACACATGAGTAGCATGTTTTAACAATGGTTTTGGCTCATTCAAGAAATACATAAAAACAACTAATTTGAGTGTTATTTTAGTAAATTTGAAAGAACCTCTTTAAGATTTCTAGAACTATCTTCACCTGACCTCAGTGCTTAACAAACTTCACACACAGTAAACAGCAGCAGTAAATACTAAAGAATCATAAGAATTAACACTCCAGTACAGAAACTATGTTCAGTTTTGTTTCTAAGTAAGTTTCTAATGCTCCCAGGATTTTAAGAAGATTATACTTTCAAGTGACACTGTCTACTTGGAATCCAGTCAATTTAAAAAGAAGCAAAATGGATTTACATTCATTTCACATTCCTCAGCTATCCTAATCCTTCTGACAATTTTTAGTTTGAAGAACCTGACTGCAGTAGAAGCAGCAAAGTAAACTCACAGAAGCAAACAAAGTAAACAGACTAACACAATTTATTTCGTTGAAACTTCCTTGCTTGTACTAATACTGGATAAAATATTTCTTGACAAAATCTTGATTACTATGTTGATAAGCATGTACGTAATTTTTTTAACCAAGTTACTATAAAAAGCACATGCACTCTGGAAAGACAAAGGAAAAACTTTTTTTTTTTATTATTCTTTCAGAGTGGAACAAATTACATCTTCTAAAAATTGAACATCAATGGCTGGAAGCCCAAATTTGTTTCATCTTTCAGCATAAGGACAGGAAGTAAGGTCACTGTCAGCTTCTAATTGAAAACATCTTCAAACCAGACTTCTGCTTTAGATCAGGATTTTGTTCTGTGACATGCAATTTCTATCCCAATATATCACACAAGTTAGTCCCAATTCAGCAGTAGCTCCAGTTTTAAATACAGACATCCACTAGAGAAGTTACCTAACCAGAATCCAGTGTAGCTGATAAACAATCCTCTTTCTTCTATTCAAAAAGTAACCTAATATTAGCCCAGAAGGGTCTGCTACATACATGCTTGAAGCTTTGTCTCCAAATAATGCTGAACTAAATCATTGTGGCTTTGTGGTTGAGCAGTGCTCACTGCAATCTGCATACATGAGGTGGAATTTATTTACAATAGAATTATAGGCCACAGGAAAAGGTGAGACAGGCTCAACATCTAATCTAGTTCACAGCCAAATAGAAGGAGAATAAACAGTCCCTGCACCACCTTGCAGTATCAAACAATTGCCTTTAAATGAGGAAAGAACTTTCACTTAGTATCCACAAACTAGTTCCATACATTATTGACTCAGGAGCAAACAAGAGGAGACCCTTCTCACGTAAGAAATCATACCAGTTTGATTTTCTTATTCAGTATAAAAACACTCAATAGGAAATTCAGTCTAAAATGGTGGAAATTAAAAAGAAATAGGCTGAAAGTGAAAATTGTAAAATGTATCAATACTACTTAAGGAAACACATCTTCACCTGTATTGTCTTCCTGTTCTATGGGACCAGTTATTTTCAGGTGCATTTACAGTTATCAAATCTATTTTAACAGGCATCTGACAGTTTTCTGTTAAAACTGAGCCCAACTACCCCTTTAGAAAACACCCTATGCAAATGCCTCAGTTTCTTCTGCGTAGTTCCAGGGCAAGCTCTGAAGTAAGGACATTCAAGTGATATATATGGGGGAACCATGAAAACCTCCAACTTGACAACATCAAGTAGCCCTCTTCTTACCACAGCATTTCTCAATTAAGCCTTCCACTGTCAATACCCTAAATCCATATTCTCAACTTCACCCACTCCTACAGTAGTCCCAGTCCCTAGTGTTATGTTTGCTGTTCCTTATTTCAATATCCTCCTGATCAAAGTTCCTGTCCTCCCTCTCTCTCTCATCCTGACATATCAACTCATTTCAGATAAAGGGTGCAAAGACAGCTCCTGACTGCCTTGACTGTCCAGAAAAGCTTTGTCGGGACACACTCGCTGCAGAGCTGAGAAGTACAGCACACACCTAAGTGGAGGTCAGCCACCGCACAGCTCTGGCCAGGACATCCGCGCTGCTCTCCCAGCAGTTGCCACTCCAGTCAGGAAACTCAGCCACTTCCCAGTCACCAGGTGGGGCACCTGCTGCCTCTCAGCTATTGAGGAACAGCAGCTTTGCATTCTCCCTTCAACTTAGACCCCAGCCATGTGGTACACTGGACAGCAGTACACACAACACAGGCAACTGAAAGTTCTGGTGTAGCACTACTTATTTGCTCAGTCTCTCAATTATCTTGCATCACTTAGGACCTCTTCCTTCCATCATCTCTCCCTTCCCTAAGGGCAAGGGTAAATCCTAAATTCTGTGCCAAAATGAACAAGTTCTCACCTTGCCCATCTATACGTTTCACAGAAATATTAAAGTGTTTTGAGCCTCTCCTTCCATCCCACCTGTTAGATATACAAATGCTAATAATTGAGTTGATGAACAAAGACAAGACATGCAAAATCACATCCACATCATTTACCTGTACCTGTCCTGTCAGTGATAATGTATGCTGTATTATAGAATGCTTAAGAAACTGAATGTGGACCAAGACTAACTTAAAAAATTAGTGTGTTCCTCCTGCCCATTACTACTAAGGATAAAGTCGCTACCGCAAGGATTGCAAAATACTCTTTGAAACCTTACAAAACTGTTAAGCCTAAAATGAATCATCCAAAAGTTAGGAAGTGTCATTACTAAGGCTACCTATGAAATCCTAATTTAGCTTTTCTCTACATAAACATTATGACACATTATTTAACTATACAACCACAGATTGCCTCTTCACTTGAACAGCACACCAGACTTTTCAGTCATGAACAGATATTGGCCCCAATGTTGCACAACTTTACATAAATTACACTATTTCTAGAATCTCACAAAAACAGAATTGCAAAATATTTCAGGAGGTCATCTACTCCATCCTTCTACACCACTATGGAATCGCTGTTGCAATCCACTTAGATCATTATACAAGCTGTTCTTACAACTCTGGTGACAGATTACATTATTGCCCCAAACCATGTATTTCAGGGTTTCTCTATCCCCACTGTTAGCAAGATCAGCAGTCAGAAAACCTGTCTTGTTGACGACAATTCAAGTCTTTCACTTCTTTTCTCACTCAACATAACTGTTCGTTACACTTCTCTTTGTATTTATCTTTTATATGTTTGAATAAAGTCCCGTCCACCTGTTTTTTTGTTCTAGATTAACCAACCCCAATACTTCTGTGATCTGAACTCTCTCTGGTAGCCTGTCTCCTCCTTAAAGGACAAGGTCCCATACTAGACACAGCATTCCAGCTGGAAGTCTTCTGCCACTGAAGAGAATGAACGAGTTATTACAGAGGATATGCCAAAGACCATAATACACATGTTCATGAGATCCAGCACCACTGTGATCTTGTGAATCAAATTCTGTTTGTGATTCACGATAAACACCAGATCCCTTTATACAGCACTGTTGCATTGCCTATTCCCCATCCTACAGATGTGCAGGTTTTCAGCCCCTTCAGTATGATACTATTACGCACTTCCCTTACTGAAAAGCATCTGGATTTCAGGCCCTTCTTTTACTATGTTTCCAGTATTCCTCCCTCCTCCTCCCCTTACTTGCTGGTGAATTTTAGCCTCTTACCTCTATTTCAAACCACAAGACCATACACACTGTCTTGACCAGATGGCTAAAGCCAATTCAAAATTCCATACATGGAACCGATTCATAGACAAGAAGCCTCTCTAAATCAGGGGGGAGAAGGGAAGAGGACTAAAAGGATTAGAAAAAAGTTTGTGCATGAAGAACAAGCAGGTAGGGGACGTAGGCCGAAACTGCTACAACTGAAAGTGAGCAAACATCAGCAACCATAAAGGAGTTATTTTTATGAATATTTCATTTTAAGAAATCAGACAAAATACTA
This sequence comes from Burhinus bistriatus, assembly GCA_013397275.1. Lineage (NCBI taxonomy): Eukaryota > Metazoa > Chordata > Aves > Charadriiformes > Burhinidae > Burhinus > Burhinus bistriatus. The sequence goes on from VYXH01001289.1 coordinate 325,772, forward strand.
CTACACTTTGATACAACATAGTACACCATCCCATCTGTAAGACTAGTTAACTCTCACTAAAAAAGTCTTAATATGGTAAATGCATACCATTACACCACCACCTGTTACTTTCTATTTGCTTACAAACAGTTTATTTCTTACACTCTTTCCTGTGGATTCAAGTTCTGTAGACTGGTGTATCATCCACTAGATCTTTACTGTTCTACAGACAAAAATCTTCAGCTTTCTGATGAACTTTTCTTTTGTGCTCCCATTGCACCTGAACACTTCATACTATTTTTGAAAATCAAACCAGAAATTACATCTAAGAAATTACATTTTACAAATGGTGAAACTGAGAAACAAGATCAAATTCTGAGTGCCTAATTTGAAACATTAATGAGTATTTAGAATGGCAGACACAACATCTATTCAAGAACAGCTCCTTGACTTCTTTGGCAGCTGCAAGCACTCAGCATTTCTGCAACACAGATCCCAGAGGTCTCACATCCAGTAAATGAGGAACACACAGCTAGTGACCACCTGTGGGAAGCTCGGTTTAAGCAACTTGCTAACATCACTGAAACTCTACAACAGCAACACAATTCAATTGTCTAGGACAGCATTTAATTACATTAACAGTGAAACCTTTATTCAAACTTCTCTGTCCCTCGCCTCATTCGTTTCACACGTCCAAACATCTGCTACAAAAGGAGCAAGAGTCCTATAGATAACTTCTTCATTTGCTGTCCAACGCTCATTTCTCCCCAGGGCACGACCAGTTTTGTACAGTGAATGCAATGCACGTCCTGCCTGAGAGTGGGTATGTGTATGTACAGCTATTTATGTGCAGGTGCCTACATAGCTATAAATATCATCTATATGGATATACAGTTTGTGATCATGTGATTATAGCTGTGCCATAACTTACAGGCACAGAAGTAGTTTCAAATTGCACAGGTTATTGCAACGTCAATATTTCCAACTTGCTGATTTTTGCCTTTGCAGTCTTCATATGCCGCTAAAATTTCTGTGGAAGAAATTTTCCAGTTTTTAAAACAAACTCTGAAAAACACTTCTGTCACAAGGCTGAACCACGCACATTCACGAAACGTTCAAAGAGTAGCAGCAGATTATCATGCTCCTGACTTGAGAGGAGGAAACGGCCAATACTCTGAAGCCCTGGGTTCTGCGACAAATTCTGGAGAAAGTGTCCCAGAATAGCAGGCACATGCTTCTCTGTTCCTAAATTCCAAGCTTGATGTTTTCAGCCACGTAACTTCCAGTCTTGCCCCAGTCCCGTATCATCCCTATTTCTGATTCCTCCTTTCAACATCATTTTTCAGAGGTTTATTTTCCTTTTTTAAACAGAGTCCATCTGTGTTTCCCAGTATGTTCAGCCTACTACCAGGCTGCACTGCTTATTTCTTTTAGGATTAATTCCTGCATTGCAGTACCCCTCATCCACAGACCTATTTCACACTCCTGACCTAATGGCTTGCCTCTTAGTCTTTGTGCCCTGCCAGTTTTAGTTTCTTTCATCTCACAAATCCTCTTGCAATTTATATGTCTCTTCCCCTCCTACTCCTACAACTCCCAGGTTTCTGCACACACCTCATCAATGAGCAGAACAGTGACTGGAAAAGATTCATAGACCCTTCTCTTACTCCTGCTGCTTAACTAAATCCAAGTCCCATGATGGGTTCTTCTAAAGGTCTTCTCTCCGTTTTCCGTTAACACAATGAACTACCACCACACAACACCACACCATAAGGTAGATGCCCGAGTGCCCCTAAAGAAAGCAAAACACTCCATTACATAGCACAGACACATCCTTAAATACAAGGCAGGCAGGTGCCAGTTCTCAGTCCTAAAGCTCAATCCAGTCCCATTTCTGGAACACTTTAGAATGACATTCACAGGGTAGTCCAACCTTTCACATATCATTCTGGGCTATGGGAAGCATGCTTAGTACGTTTGCCCAGGTGGCACACATCGCCCCCCGGTCAGTATTAACAGGTAGGTGAGGTTCTATGAGAACAAGCTATATCCAAGTTTTAGCAGGCCAAAAAAAAAAAAAAGATGCACCATCTCTATCACAGCCATGTGTGCCTAAATTCAGTTGTTACAAGCTTTTGAAAAAAATCACTTTCAAAGCAGCAGCAGAGAAAACATCCCCTTCAGAGCAGACACAATCTGCCAAAGTTTAACTGCATGCTCCAAAGCATAAGGGTATTAAAGTTGTTCAGAAAAGAAGCTGGCAGAACTCAAAGCAGAAACCATTGTTTTCCTCTTGCTTCAACATCAGAAGTAGCTGAACTCTTTCAACTGACATTTTGCAACAAAAAAAAAAGCTTCAGCCCATAGCAAAATGCACAATTTATAAAATTTCAATTGAATTGGTTAAGTTTGTTCTCAGTTCCGCTGCAAAGCGGTAACATTTCTTAGAAGCATCTTACAACATTTTACAGCTTTAATAAGAGCTAGCACAATCAGCCCTGTCTACCATTTTCCAGTATTTATTCTGTGCATTTTACATGAAATTAATTACACTGATGTAATCAGTGATGTGACTACTGACGGTCAGTTGTATCTTTTCTCCATCTTATGCATTAGGAAGAAGACACCACTAATTCACTGCTCTTATGAAAGGTTTTCCCTTAGTCTTCCAAAACAGCTGCCTCCAATAACATCAACAGCTGAAAACACAGCACATACAGGGAGTGTCAATCAAATTTGTTATTGAGCTCATGTGTGTTAACACAGGAACATGACTTTAAAGTGATAAAAAAAGACATCATACCATGCAACTCCAGAGTGCAAAACTGGCCATACTGACAAGGACTTTGTGAAAATGTGATTCTTATACATGAGCCAAAAAAAGAAATTAAGTCTGCATTGTTCATTTAATGCTACCATTTGACTTAACTTTGGGGTTCCAAGACAAAATTTAAAAGACAACTTTTGTTATTTCCTTATGGCTTTTTACTTGTACATAGGTTCCCACGACACACTCTATTTAATAACTCTTATGCAATTAGTGTTATTCATCCTGTCTGCCACAATGGGCCAGGCTGGAGACACACTAGTAGTTAAGGACATCATCTATAATAACTCTTACGCAATTAGTGTTATTCATACTGTAAGCCACAATGGGCTAGGCTGGAGACTCACTGGTAGTTTAGGACATCATCCATAAACAGATTTACTTTCAAATGAAGGAAAGCCATGTCTCCTACAGCTGAAGTGATACTGTATTACTTCTCTCCCAAGCAACTCCCCACATACACACACATTCTAAATGGAGAAATAAGAGCTGGGTTGTCAGAACCTGCCACTTACCACAATCATCAGCTACCCAAGAGCTCTTGGAAAAGATTTGTGCTGCAGCAAGAATCACTGCTCTTTAATATGTCCTGTTCCTGAAATCTATTACCCAAGGTAGGTCAAAGCTGTTAAAGCCTACTTTGTTAAAGGCACACTATATTTCAAGTCCCAGCCCTGCCTGAGAAATCTAAGACCTTGCTTCACAGAAAACAAATGTCACTCACAAAACAGACACAACTGAACAAAAAGCTGCACTGTCCACTAGCTTGTTTAGCATTCTAACTTCTTGAAAGAACATGCAAACAAAAAACACATTTCCTCTGGCAAGACTCCAAGTGTAGCTTGTAGACACGAGGCTGACATAAACAAAGCAAGCACAGCATAGAAAGCAGTCTTAAAGGGAATCCTCCAACCATATGGGTCTTCTGTGAAAATGAACTGGAAGCAAGCTTGACAAGCTGAACTGGCCACAAGAGACATGATGCCAACTCAAGTGTCTGCAACACACTCATGCAATTAAGTTGAATAAACAATATCCTGCATCTGTCCCATAAGGCCTGATTCCTTGCCTGACCTTCACAACTTGTCTTCAGTCCTTGACTCTCTGAGGAGACTCACTACAGACTCTTCCGAGTCCAGCACATAGCTCTCCTCTCTCCCATGAAAACAGTGCAGCAAGACAAGATAAATCCTCCCGATTGTCAGTGCGGGAGTTGCTCAGATTGTGCAATGGAACAAAAGCAAAAACACAGCCTGGGCTGAGCAGTAAGACATTCACAGAGCCTGACAAAAGCCCTAGTTCACAGAGGTGCTCAAATACATACCTGCCTGTAGCACGCTAGCAGCCTATCCACATACTAAGAGTTCAGCATCTGCTTAATTGTGGGGGCTGAAGCCCTGATTCAGCGACATGTGACTTCAGTGGGAGCTGGATCACGCATTCCAAAATCCAAGTTGATTTACTACTTAATTTTCTTAAGTACTGACATTCACTTTGCTATTTCAACTGCAAGCAAGTGGACCTAACAGCCATTCCACTCTTACCGTACGCCTCTTCTGCACAACTCAAAGCTGTAGGAGTTTGCTCTTGCTGTTCCTAAACTGAGCAAGACCAAATGGCACTGAAAAGCAAATGAACTGCACCCAAGAGATATTCAGGGAGTTGTAAATCTGTTGAACAATTAAGTGCATGTTGTCCAAGCCTACTGCATATGACCAGTACACACCTCTTCCGCTTCATACCATCCATTATACCATCAAAACATTTCAAAGCTAAAGAAAAGATTAGGATAAAGGCTGTGTCCTAATTTTTTAAACGTTACGGACCTAAGACAAAGAAATCGGACTCCTGTCATGCTTTTTAATAAAGCATTTCACCCTAAACATAAAGGAACAAAATATTCTTGTTCTCTGCAACCTGCAGTCTTTAAATCTCTGCGATCAATGGACCATTTCTAAGATGTCTATGAAAAGCATCCTCTGAAAACCAAGTTTGCTCTTAGTATGCTAAAGTTCATTGTAAATGATTCACATGTCCAGTGGAAAGAGAAAACAGAGGACTTACAAATCAAAACAGCTTGAAGGCTCCTGCCCTAGACAGAGCAGGAAAGCATCGCTTTGGGCAAGATCTGTCATCTCCGAGTGCTCTCTTCCAGCAGCCCAAGCAGTGGCTAAGTTACATAATATTTCTATTGCTGTTTTTAAGTTATACAAGAAAGCACAGCAATCACACAAAAGTTTACAGAAATCCACAGCATTGTTTAACTAAGAACTACTAAGTTTTAGACAAACAATTAAACAAAAGCCTTCACTGACTTACTATGAAAATCTAGGAAAAAAACCCCCAGCCATTCTATTAACCTCAAAGAGGCAAAAAAAACCCAAGCAAATCTCCAACTTATGAACCTACCGCTTTGCCTCCTCCTATTTGTACGAAAAGCCTGTTCTATTTAAGAAAAAGAATCTCTGAAGCTTTGTAGAAATTATCAACTTTCACATAGGCTGGAAATGGAACACGTCTTGTTGGCTATGAAAGGAGCTGGAGCAGAGCGTTAAGTTCCCTGAAAAGCTAACCAGTCACCACCAAAACACAAACTACTTTCTGAAGTGGAAATAAAGTACTATTAAAAAGATAAGCATGTTTTATAACACAAGGCTTCTTAAGAACCCATCAATAATCACCACGATTCAGGTGTTTAAATAAAAGAGTCAATACTAGTTGGTCCACTTCATTAAACAGGTTCTTATCACTATCAACAACTTGTTGATAAAAATGTATTACTTTATACCTGTTATCTACCAAAAAGAAAGCCTACAGTCACAGCAAATTGTCCCTTCCTCTGAAATGTTAGTTGTTGCTTTTTTTAAAAAAAGTATTAAAGATGAAGCAAGAAATGCTATGGGAACAGAACCAAATGAGACATCTTTGTGATTAAACTGTCTGCTTAACTACAGACTAATTCTGATGTCTAGAGCCACTAGAGAAAAGAAGAGAGAAAAAAGGGGGACAGTGATTCCTGGCTATTTTAAAATCTCTCCTGCACACACCACCTTCTGAAGCCCGAACAGTTCTCTCCACACACAAGTCACGCCACGGCTGTGCTTGGGGAGTAACACGGTGCGTTTCGCGGGGCTCTGACGCTTCCTAACCGGGAAGCCGAAGGAGAAACGGGCTGCCCCTGCACCTCGTAGGTGCTGGCACCCCTAAAACATCCCGGACACTCCTAGAGCCGCTGGCGGGGCAGAGAGGGGCGGGCGCTGGGAGCACAACTCCAGGCGACCACCGGCTGGCAGAAGCCATCCCACACGCCCCAAACACCGGGTACCCGGCGAGCTCCGGGACAGAGCTGCCACCAACACCCCCTGGCCCCACCGCATCTCTCCGGGGGCCCCTCCCCCCGCCCTACACACAGAAACCCCACCCGCGCCTCGG
>VYXH01001289.1:332623-353051 GCA_013397275.1 Burhinus bistriatus
CGCCTTCCCTCCCCCCGCAGTCTGCTACTCGGTGTTGACTCGTCGCGTGCTCGTGCCTCGCGGCGCTGCCCGCGCAGCGCGGGAAGGCGCGGGGGAGGGGATCGCCCAACGGTCGTCCCCCTCATGGGCGGCGGGAACTGCTGAGGAGCCCGGTTGGGTCCTCGGTGGCTCCCGGTACCTGCCTCCGTGATCCGGGAGGCCTCGGGGCCTGGGCCCGGTTTGCGTGGGGCAGTTTCCTGACTGCGCCCTCCCCATGGCAGAGCGAGGCCAGGAGGCTGGTGGCCCCGTCCCTCAGCCCGCTGGCCGGGCCAGGCGGTGCCCGGGGACAGGCCCTTGCTTCCCATAGACTGCGCAGAGTTTTTGGGGCTGAAACAATAATAGATGTTCCAGCAGAAAAGGAGAAGGCGCAGCAGCGGCGGGACATCCACACAGCCTTAGTGTTGCTCCAGGGCATGAAAGGCAAAAAGACCCGGGGGACCCTTTCACCACAGGGCTCCTCCGGAGCCTGGCTCTCCTCAGAAGCACAGGTGAGTCCAGCACTCGCCCAGGAGCGCCAGCGACAGCTGGGGAAAGGTCCCACTAGAACATAGAGCTGGGTTCACCGAGTTTCCAGCTGTACTCACAATAAAACAGGCTAACGGTGCATCAGGGGACTTCCTAGCGCTGCCATCAGCACCCATCAGTCACAACAGATACACCTCGCTCTCCAAGAACGATGGAAGGAGCGAAGGATTCATTTTGCTGACATACAGCAGTCAAGCAGTACCTATAGGCTTTAGCTTTACATCACGCAATGCACAGCACAACATGGTATCACACGCAGCAAAGGAAAGTGATACATGGCAGATCCTTGGCAATGTAAATAAGCAAAGCTGAAATCAGCCAAACTACACCAGCTGAAGATGTGGCTCAATATAGAGACGGCGAGTAAGGGTAGGGCATGAAATCTGAAAAACCTACTGGTTTTAGGTTAGACGTTCAGGGTCAAAAAGTCCACGTCCTGTCTTTGGCAAGATATCAAAGGCAATTACTATGATGAGTAGTACTTCTGTCCTTTCAGCACAAGACCTATACTTTCATTCTAAAAGTCTCGGTCCATACGATATAATTTTCTTTCATTTTGTACAGTGGAGAGATGTTTCACAGAAAATTTCATGGGTGATTACAACCTGTATCTTAAAATGAAACTAGAAATCTAAGCTGTAACATCTCATGCAAAGATGTTAAACACTGCAAAAAGACCACGACAGTGGGACAAAAAAACCCGCACAGTTTTTGAAACATCTAACAAAAAACGAATGCAGAAAAACTTGCATAACACCCACCTTTTTTTTTTTTTACCTGAGCAAATAACAAAGAAAATCAGGGCCTAGGCATTGTGTCTGTTATATTAAACTTCTGATAGAGAGAATTATGTCTTTGATATTCCTTTTTATTTACTAAAAAAATTGACGTTTCTGTTTCCCAGAAACCATTAGGAATCAAACCATCTCTCTCAGTTTTTCTTGTCCTTCCCAACCTCTTTTCCAGGTCTGCAGTACAGGCTAAGCAATAGCCACCAAAAGCTTAAATACCTCCACTTCATTCCAACATGTTTTCATTGTAAGCAGCAGTGCACACCCGTGTTTGGCATTGGAGTGTGCAGTTACATACTCTTTCTGTTTGCAAAATGTGGTTTTCCCTTTCTTTTAATAAGCTAGCCCTCAGAAGTACTCAGTAAGTGAACAGGAATTCACCTCTGCTCCAGATTCGGTGGGATCTTTGGCAGTTAAGACCCTTCAACTACTTAATTTCAAAACATGTTTTAGATGCTGCCTATCATCTCCTTCACTGAAAGATACTACATTACACCGTTGTCCTAATGGTGCCTCTAGTACCAGAGCATGCAAGGCTGCCTGTAGTGCATTTCAGACTGCCTGTAGATAATTTGTTTCACCAAGATCCAAAGGTAACTTCCCAGACTAAAGCGTGAGACAACTTCTCTCACATTTCTGAGATGTTATCCATGATGAAATCCACCGCAACTGCTAACTCATTCACAGTCTCAGTTAACATGATTTCCTGCTCCAGTTCCCAGAGTTCAGCTCACAAAAATAATCTTCCTATCTTGTGTTTGGATTCATGTTCCCCAGTTCCAGTGCCTATTGAGACTGAACTGGTATTTATGTTATTTCCCTGCTTCCTGGACTAATTTAAGAACTGTCACATTTGATCGCATATTCTCTATTCCCTTGCAATTTCACACATTCCACCAGACACCTTCAAATTAATCTCCCGTTGTTAAATAACAACCGGCATTGAAAGAGGAGCCACGAGGCAGCTACCTATTGTGCTATAGTTCACCCTCTGTTTTGGTCTGCTGTTTCCAGAAGGTGTGAAGGAATTTCACTAGTCACATACGATCCTCTGTCCTTCTTTGCTGCCTCTTTCACTGGAGTCATACTTTGGTGCAATGCTTTTGCTATTGTAGGTCCTACTCCCCTTAGTGATCGCATTAACTTTAGTATCTTTGCACTGTTGTTTAGTTCCTTTTACCCTTTTTGCAGTCCTCTTAGTCCCCCTTTTTCCTGGAAAGCCTCATATGTGGCAACCTCATTGACATTTACTTCACACATTTGTCTTGATCATAGAATCATGGAATAGTTTGGGTTAGAAGGAACATTTAGAGGTCATCTAGTCCAACCCCCCTGCAATGAGCAGGGACATCTTCAACTGGATCTGGTTGCTCAGAACCCCATCCAATCTGACCTTGAATGTTTCCAGGGAAGGGGCATCTACCACCTCTCTGGGCAATTTGTTCTAATGTTTCACCATCTTCATTGTAAAAAATTTCTTCCTTATATCTAGTCTAAATCTCCCCTCTTTCAGTTTAAAGCCATTATCCCTTGTCCTATCACAGCAGGCCCTGCTAAAAAGTTTGTCCCCATCTTTCCTGTAGGCCTCCTCTAAGCACTGAAAGGCTGCAATAAGGTCTTCCTGGAGTCTTCTCTTCTGCAGGCTGAACAACCCCAACTCTCATCCTTTCCTCACGGGAGAGGTATTCGTCTGGTCATTTTTGTGGCCTTCCTCTGGACCCACTCCAACAGGTCCATGTCTTTCCTGTGCTGAGGGCTCCAGAGCTGGACGCAGTACTGCAGGTAGGGTCTCACCAGAGTGGAACAGAAGGGCAGAATCACCTCCCTCGACCTGCTGGCCACGCTTCTTTTGGTGCATCCCAGGGTACGGTTGGCTTCCAGGCCACAAGTGCACATTGCTAGCTCATATCCAGCTTTTCATTCACCAGAAACCCCAAGTTCTTCTCGGCAGGGCTGCTTTCAATCCCTTCATCCCCCAGCCTGTATTGATACTGGGGATTGCCCTGACCCAGGTGCAGGACCTTGCACTTGGCCTCGTTGGACCTCGAGGTTCACATGGGCCCACTTCTTGGGCTTATCCCGGCCCCCCTGGATGGCATCCCATCCCTCAAACATGTCAGCCACACCACCCAGCTTGGTGTCATCAGCAAACTTGCTGAAGGTACACTCGATCCCACAGTCTATGTCATTGATGAAGATATTGAACAGTACTCGTCCCAGTACAGACCCCTGAGGGAAACCACTTGTCACCGATCTCCATCTGGACATTGAGCCATTGACCACTACCCTCTGGATGCGACCATCCAACCAATTCTTCATCCACCATACAGTCCACCCATCAAATCCCTATCTCACCACTTTAGAGAGAAGGATGTTGTGGGGGACTGTGTCAAAGACCTTACAGAAGTCCAGATAGACGACATCTGTAGCTCTTCCCTTGTCCACTGATGTAGTCGCTCCATCATAGAAGGCTGCTAGATTGGTCAGGCAGGACTTGCCCTTGGTAAAGCCAGGCTGGCTGTCTCGAACCACTTCCCTGTCCTCCATATGCCTAGGCATATCTTCTAGGAGGATCTGTTCCATGATCTTCCCAGGCACAGAGGTGAAGCTGACAGGTTAGTAGTTCCCAGGGTCCTCCTTTCTACCCTTTGTAAAAATGGGTGCAATGTTTCCCTTTTTCCAGCCTTCAGGGACTTCACCTGCCCACCATAACTCTTCAAACATCATGGAAAGTGGCTTGGCAACTACATTAGCCAATTCCCTCAGGACTCTGGGATGCATCTCGTCAGGTCCCATAGAATTCTGTATGTTCAGGTTCCTCAGGTGGTCACAAATCTGATCTTCTTTTACGGTGGGAGGGACTTTGCTCCCCCAGTCCTTGCCTTGCGGTCCATCTACAACCAGGGCAGGAGTTATCCATATGTATTTGGCATCTTTGTGGCAGTAAAATCATAGAATCATAGAATGGTTTAGGTTGGAAGGGACCTTAAATATCATCTAGTTCCAACTCCCCTGCCATAGGCAGGGACACCTCCCGCTAGACCAGGTTGCTCAAAGCCTCATCCAACCTGGCCTTGAACACTTCCAGGGATGAGGCCTCCACAGCTTCCCTGGGCAACCTGTGCCACTGTCTCACCACCCTCAGAATGAAATTCTTCCTGAATTTCTACCCTCTTCCAATTTGAAGCCATTACCCCTTGTCTTATCACTACATGCCCTTGTAAAAAGTCCCTCTCCAGCTTTCTCGTAGGCCCCCTTGAGATACTGGAAGACTGTTATAAGGTCTTCCCGGAGTCTTCTCTTCTCCAGACTGAACAACCCCAACTCTCTCAGCCTGTCCTCATAGCAGAGGTGCTCCAGCCCTCTGATCATCTTTGTGGCCCTCCTCTGGACTAGCTCCAACAAGTCCACGTGCTTCTTGTGCTGAAGACTGCAAAGCTGGATGCAGGACTGCAGGTGAGGTCTCACCAGAGCAGACTCACAATGATTTTATGACCAACTACAGGTTTTTTTCCCCAGCTTTCCTTTATAGACTCTTCAGCTATTTCTTCAGTATACTTCTCCTCATCTACAAGAAAGTCCTGAGTACAGCAGGGATCCTGACAAAGGACAGGTTTTTTGGTTACAGCTTCAAGTATGGCTCAGCCTGTACTTCTCTTTGTGTTCTCCTCAGGACTTCTTCAGGCTGTATCAGTGCATCCTCACCAACTTCTCTCTTTCTGGTCCTTTTCACCTATTGCAGATGCACAGATGAAAGGTGCTACATAAGAACCAGCAAAAACCTCACTCAGATATCCCTTGAAGGAATGACATGCTGGAACTTGTGGTGGAGGCTGCGTTTTTCCTTTCCCTTTGGAACCACAAAAAACCCACCACCACCTTACATGCTTCTAACAAGTATCTCAAGTCAAGAATGACAGTTATTTATAATAACAGTATTTAAAAAGCAAAACAAAACAAAACAAAACAAAATCCCAAACCAAAGAACTAACCCAAAACCCAAAGGTCTACAGAACACTTCAGATTCCACTGAAACAGAAATCAAAAAATACAGCAAGTTTTGCTAGGACATTAATACAGGCCGGAAATCTCAGGCTTCCCTACATTGTCACTTGCAAACTCACAAAGTGAAACTAGCTATATTTTTAACTACATTTTACTCTGAAGCTTGTAAATGCATTCATCACAAGAAGTAACTGAGTTAGAAGGTGAGAAGCTCTCTTTCCTGTGGTGCTCTACTGTGGTTTTTGGTAGTCTGCATGAAGATATTAGCTCCCCCTGCTTAAGGGGAGAGTAGAACTAATCTTTTGTAACAGTGTGACTCGCAAGGGTTATTTACTTACTGCTGAATGACTTCCCATTGCAAATACACCAGGAAGTTTTTAACATTACTGAGCTTTCCACTACAGTGACGGCTACTCTGATTTATCACTGGGGCAAGGCTGAGGATGCAAAAAAATCAAAGGCTGTGCGAAGTAGGATTAGATTAATGATGACAGGCTCCACCTGGAAACTGAGAGCTTGTTTTGTGAAGGATGTAAAAGGAAAAAAAACCTGCAACGTTTTGGATAGAAACCTCACGAGTGAACACCCACAGTGAGACATTTGGAAGCTGCAACCTCAGCAGTGGAACTGAGCACCCACACTGCAATGACAGAAACCAGAGCATCCTCAGAAGGCTCTTCGTGGAAGGGCTCATTTCTTCTTGTTGCCCAAGATTTGCTGGAAGGGAAGGTGTGAAATTAGAGACTCTTACAAACTGAAAGTACTTTCCAATCATTTTGCTTTTCATAGAGTATGTAATACCCAAATCTGGGAACCTGTTTCTCAAAACTGCACATCAAAACACTGGTTCAGAGACTCTGAAGTGAACCAGAGACCATCAACATTATTTCCAATGGAACCAGACAACTGCTCAGTAATTTAAATTTCAGTTATAACTGGTTTGTGACTCAGTGACCAGAGCTGCTGAAGATATTTTTTGCTTTAGTGAACAATATTTGCAATAAAAAAAAAAAGCAAAACCAAAAACAAACCCTGAAACCCAAAGGTTTTTTCTCCTGCTCTTTTGCTGTTGCTGAAATTTGTGAAGAAACAGATAGTTTTGTGAATATTTCCAATTTGCTGAACTACCTATTGAAAAAATGTTCAAAAGGAGAGGTTCTGGCTTGCTTTTGTGAAGACCTTCAGACAGTTCGTTAGGCTATTCCCAATGCTGTCAGACATCTAGTTTTCTTACCAACGCTTGTGCCTAAGGGAGCAGAGAGTGCTTTTCTTTCATTACGGTTTTTCTTTTACCCTCTGAAAGCTGTGCGCTATGGAAAGTCGCATCGTTTGTGACATAAAAAAAGATTCAAACCATTTACAGATCAATACAGTGCAGTCTTACTGTGCACTTCCATTCTGTGTCTGAACTCTCATACTTTGCTTGATCCAAACTTGTGCTCTAGGTTACTTCTGCCCTGCCCCTTTTAACTAGCTGATGAAGTACAGTAGCAACAGCTGCTGGCACCAGAAGAGAAAAGTCAACTTCAGAAGGCCAGACTAACAAAACAGATTGGTTTTGTTCTAGAAAGTACAAGGAAAGTACTAGAAAGTATGCTTTCTAGGTTAAGAAGTGAAAAAAAACAAAAAACCACAAACAAACAAACAAACAAAACAAAACAACAAAAACAACAACAAAAAAAAAAAAAAAAAAAAAAAAAAAAAAAAAAAAAAAAAAAAAAAAAAAAAAAAAAAAAAAAAAACAAAAAAAAAAAAAAAAAACAAAAAACAAACAACCCCAAACTTCATTAGGGTACTGATTTTTGTACTTGTGTAGCTTAATAAGACAGTCCTGTATGGTCTCATGCTGTAACTGTGTAGAATGCAATATTGGGAACTGGCACCAGGAATGCCCACACAAATACCAGATTGTTCCTATGTAAAAAAGGAAAAAAAGCAAGAGATGCATGTATGGTGTGTTTTCAATTCTGAGCTTCTAAGCTGGACAAATATACAGAGGTAACTCAGAGAAATACCCTTTTATAAAAAGAGTAGAGGTGTCTAATAAATTGCTTTCTTCCACATTTTCCACTACAGATTTCATTGAGACATTAGAGAGGCTGGCTGGCCAAGTGCATCTCTATTGTGCTGAAAGGCTTGTCATCTTTTTGCAAATACCTCAGGCTGTCTGTTTAATCCAGTTGCTGGACTTCTGGCATTGGGTCTGCAACAAATGTCACTGCTATACAGCTTCATAGTACTCTTCCTAAGAATGGTTACTCAGATTGCCTCCTCTGACTCCTTCACTTTCACCACCTGCCAAAACCTTTTACCTCAAATTCCTCTCTCTTCAGTTCTTCTGAGGCAACACGATAGAATAAATGGGCTTAGTGTTATTCCTCCAGTGGAGAGGTATGTAGCTCTCTGAACCAATGTTTTTTTTTCCTTCATATCTACAACCAATCCTGACCATAACTATCCCATTTTGTTTCTAAAATATTCTTTTATAACACAGAGACCTACCATATTCAGAAATTATTGCACCACAAACATATTTTGCTCTATCAAACTATCCTTCATCCTTATACACTGAGCAACTGAAAATAATTCCATCTATACTTAGCTAACTTAATGTATTAAAAATAATGCGTTTCAAGCTACTATAGCATTGATCATGACAGCAATTAGATTATTTCTCTGCATTACGGAATGACACACAAAAAATGAGCAAGCCAGATCTTGTCTGTTGTAGTTTTGGAACTTAAGAGAATTAAATTTCAAGTACAGTGTATTTACTACAAAATATCCTTGGTAATCCCATCTTAAACAGAGTGGTCACTGAAAAGGGTCACTTACACATACATCCATTAAACTCCTCCCACAAAACAGAATTAACAAACCTTCCTGCTACTTTATGCAATGTCAATAAATACTTCCAAAAAATATCCAGACCTTGCAAAATCCTCACCCACATCTGTTTCCAATCATCACTTCATAATTCAGGGTACATCTCCCATTCCGGAAACCATTTGGACTTCATATAAAAAGATAAGGCTTCCTCCTGTCTGGCCCAGATATAGTTTATATCAAAGATTAATCAAATGCTATCCTAATTTATATAATGAACAAGGCAGATCAGTAGGTTTTGCAGACTCAAGGATGAGTGGTTTTTTGGAAAGTAAGAATAACTAAATCAGGCAGTCAGTAGATGCTTTGCCAGATTTTAGTAGGAGCAGCTGGAATGAACACTTTCCAAATCTTGCCCATGACATTCACCTCTAGTAAGCTTTTGCTCCTGCTGACAGATGATAGTAGCGTGATCTTCCTGAGAGAAATGTTCTAACAGGCCTTTTCCCTTCCCTCAAATCTGCTTTGGTTTCCTACTGCTAATGGTTTCTGGTCCCTCAAGAAGTTACAACCCCAGGCTCCCTCCCCATCAATACCTGTCACAAATTACCTATACTTCTGTTCTCTACTTTTTTCTTCATTCACGTTTGTCTTCCTACAGTCTTCCTGCCTTTACGTCACCACAAAGACCTTTTCTCCCCACGTTGCTTCCCCATCCCTCAGTGAAATGCTTTACAGAGATTTGGATGATGACAAGAAACGTACTTTATATGACTCTACCTGAGGCTCAAATTGCATGATTCCTAAACCATGTTTCACATGATTTTGTTCAACCAGCATTGTCCCCCACCAAACACCCTTGTTTAGCACTGAACACTGCAGTCGGAGCAACGTGCAACTTCTTGCTACTTTCCTTACTTTTTGTCTTTTCTGAAAGTAGAGCTTACAAACCCCACCTGTAAACCAGGATCCCATTGTATCAAACTCAACGGACACAGAACAGAGCAAGCCAGAAAAGATGGTCCTTTTCTCTCTCTACTAAATAGCCAAAGTACAAATCCCAGTTTAGTAGCCAGCTCATTCAGCTTTGCCTCAGGGATATTTGCACCATGGTGTGTCACAGTGCAGCTGTGCCCTAAGTAAACTTTAGAAGACCACTGTATGGACTTGTGACAGGCAGACATAATAAATAGACATAAAACACTTGAAAAGCCTTAATTGTTGAGAAAAAGAAGAGTTTGTTAAGGGCAATGTTTGAAAGAGAAATAATTTAATCTGAAAAAGGCAAACCTGAGTCAGAACCTCCGGATAAAACTTATGGCAGTGGGATACACCATCATGGAAATTGCTCTTCAAGAAGAGCAACAAAACCCTCCTTGTTTGGAATTTTAAGGCTTACGTAGACTCAGCACAGAGCAGAATCCGGGGAACATTAGATGCCATGAAAGGATTACTCCACTGCTAAATTCAGTGACAGAGAAACGAGCTGAAAGCTCTGGTGTAACTAAGGTACCTCTTATTCACAGCTCAACTGTCTTTTACGTTTACATTCATTACAGGATGCTGACGTGGTATCCTCTTCTGTACTCTGATATGTATTTTAAGCTGAAAAACACTAGTAAAGAGAGTGAATTACTGACACAGATACATTAATTGGTTATTCGATATTATCATATCCTATGTTCATCACAGAAATAATTAAAATTATTTCCCTTCCTTCAAAAATGGGAGAGAAGAGACAGGCAAATCGGAAATTGCCTCCGAACCCCACAGAGATGTTAGTGACACAGACATTCACCTCGGCAGTCCAGCTAGTCACACGACTGGCACACGGTCCTGAGCAGCCAAGTCTTCAATAATGACAAAAGCATGCCTAATTGCACTCTTCCTTCTCAGGTGCCATGGCAGCAGGTGTTAGCCAAACTGAGCTCAAAGCACTAGAATAATTAGCCCGAGTCGGTGGTGGGCCAGAATTTGTCTGCTGTGATGACTTGACTGGGCTGGAGCTGCATAGTCAAAAGCCACCTCTAAAACTGTCTGCTAGAGATGCACGTTCCAAATACTGAGGCTGAGTCCCATCGGTGAACGCAGGGTAAAAAATAAAGACCAAGAAGTTGAGACAAACGAGGATTTGGGACATCTCTCCTGATAATATTTTTGCTTAGCTGGGGGAAAGCCACGGAACAGAATAGTCATATCTCATGGAAGAAGTTAAAAAGGCATGAGTTGTAGCTACTGCTGATGTTCAGTCAGGAGAGCTACTGGAGCGAGCAGCTGCAATTTCAGCTGAAACTCTTTCCTTCTCCGCTCCTTTTTGGTGATACTTTATGCAACGTTAAATTAAGGTCAGATAAAGGACATGTTAGTAGTGTCCTTGCCAGTGAAAACCACAAGTTAACTATTAAATTATGTTTATTTAGTTACTGTTCTATAAAAAGAGTTTCCCTTTGAAAGTCCATTTGAGGAACCTGTGAGACTGAGAACAATATTTGGACACAGCTCTGAATAGTTAATGGAACTTCTCTGTGCTCTGTCTGAAACCAGTTGTGGTTCCCTTTTTAGCACATTAGTTGAATGTATACACTGGGAATATTTTACTTTGTTTTATGTTATTGCAATTTGCAAAAATTACACTAATAGCCCAATTTCATGCAATTATCTGAATGCAAAACATTGTTCGGTTGAATTCCCATAGCCTAATCCTACTAGTTCCCTTGGCTGTCTCATTTTCAATTGTGAACCAAAGTCTGCACATCAGATAAAATGCTGCTATTGTAAAAATGTATGCTTTATTTAAAAGTTATTTTCAGTGGTCTTCTGACATACAGGCTGTTTTTATTGTCTGCAACCAAAGGCACTTTAAGGAAATCTGATTTTAACATCACAGGCCTGCAATACATATACTTTAGCTAGAGTGGTTTGTTGTGTTATTGTGGTAATAACCCAGTTATGTTTGCACCATAATTGTACCTCTAAATGTCTCTTGAGCTGCACATATGGGGCAAAGCGTGGCTTTGTGAGTGCACAGGGGAAGGGGAAGAAAAGGGGAAGGCTGCACAGAGAATTACATCCTCTTTTCCTTCCGTGTGTAACACAGCTAACTCAGTTTTGGAAGGCAGGCAACGGATGATGTTAACACCATATTAATGCCAACTTGGTTGGCAAGTCTCAGTATTCAGAAATCATAAGGCTGGCTAGGGGATCATACATGTCTGGTTTCGTATTTGCTTTTCCTTTTTTGAAGCTTTTGCAGTTCGCATCTTCAAGTTTTACTCCACAATCTAGGAAAATAAACTGACCTTTTTTTCTTTTTAAGTAAAGTCCAAGTTTTTATTAAATCACATGACTTCAGGATCTAGGACTTAAATTAAAATACCAAATACCAAAGAAGTTGAGAATTACAGGAGTCAGTGACAATGTGATAAGTTCCCCAAATCAAGTTAGTGAATTAGCCTAGCCAACTGCCCTGCCTCTCTGGAAGGAAGCACATTTTGTGTATCTTGAAAAATGTGGATAATGTCATGCTCTGGAGTGTACTTCCTTGGAGCCTCAGAAAGCTTGACTCCTGCTCTAATACATCCCTCTCTGTGTTCCTCTGAAATACCTGTCCTGCACTTCCTCATTTCTGCTTAATGTACTGCTTCCTTGATTGCTTATAGACCTCTCCTTTTTGGTGGGAGGAAGGCATTCTTATATCCACTTTGGAAAGAACTTGCATTCCTTGACTCAACCAGGACAAATGTAATAGATGCTTTTTAACTGAAGTTGCATGCATACATTGCTTTGTATACTCAGTCTCTAAGCTCCATTCCTTTGTTGTGAATGGAAAGAAATAATATGCATTTCATTATAAGATAGGGCAGACATCAGCCTCTGGTCTTGTCTGGCTCTCTCCTTTGTCTATAGAGGAAGGCTTCAATTACTAGGTCCTTGCTTGTAGATGGGTAACATTAGATTAAATGAATCCCAAACTTGATGTCACATTTTGGGTACCCATGAATCAAAATAATAGAATTAAATTCCTTTTTCATTTTCACTGCCTGAAATATCTTCCATCTTTTTTGCCTAAAGGAACAGCTGTCCCTCCAGGCAGTGAAATTTCTGGTCCTTATAAAAGCCACACATTTATCTGACATCATTATTCAGGTTTCCAAATGTCCTTTGTCAAAAAAAGGAACTGAAGACATGATATCTTGGATATTAAAGGGTGAAAAATAAGCAGAAAAAGAGGGGAAAAAAACAAGATTTTAAACAGGAGAGTGATAAAGAACAAACTCATCATTTTTAGCTTTGCATTTCACCTTTTACATAAAAATTATATAGTCACACACTCAGACACACACAGATACCCCGTTACTAATTACCTTTAAGGAATACTTCAGACAGTAAGGTAGGATTCTCCCATCTTATTTTAGCTGGCATGCTATATAGTATCCCCTTCTCATTGCTCCTGCAAACATGGTCATTCTAGCACTTTGCTTACACGGTATTTTATTTGTGAATATTAGCGCTAGCCCAGAAGAAAGTCTCGAGGAACACAAATTTCATTTTGTGCTATTTGCCAGTCATCTTCATCACAGACACCAAAGAGTGAAAAATATATATCGGCTCCCCTAAGGTTCCTTTCATTTTCTTCACCTGCTTTGTTAGAGCTGTCACAGTCGCTCGCTCCTTGCAGAGGATCAGACAGACGCATGTAACATCTCTACTCACCTGTACAGGGAATCACTCACAAAGCTGGTTTCCTATCATTAAGCTACTTGGAGGAGTCGCCGATAACGATGCAGGCCTTGGCAATTATTTAACATCATGAACAGACAGAAATAAGTGGACCAGCTGCCTCGATACTGCAGTACTTCTTTCTCCCATGACTATCTGGAAATTCTGCTGCCCTGAATCTCTGGTTTCTAGTGAATGTACAGTAATGCACCAGCCTCTTGCTTGGGGATGCCCTTCACAGGCATGGTACCATATATTATGCTCTCCAGCATTTATGTGTTATATGCACTACTGACACGAAAGTTTACATTGGAACTGGCAAGGTTATTCATTACGATTCTGATTTAACCTTCCTATGTCTTTCATTTCTTTGCAACACCTGTGGTTATATATATACATACATATATATGCATGCACACATACATTTATAAATATACAAGCATTTGATGCTCTATTTTGGGAGCAGAAATCAATACTAGCTGCCCACTGCCAAGTGGCTCCCCAGCATACGTGGCCATGAAATTCTGCATTAATAAACACTGGTACATGGGACATGGAGGAGAAAAAAAAACCATGTTCAAATGAAGGCATGTTTCCACTTCACACTTGCAAAGCACTATATAAATGGAAAATTAGAAGGGATCAAAATCCACATTCTTAGCGCTTTTAAGGTTGTGTACCACATATTGTATTTCATTATACACTTTTCAAAAGGCTCCACCTACTCTCTGGGACTAGAAATCTTTTAATAGCATGAAGTTAGTCAATCTTTCTTTCATTAATATTCATATATGTGCCCTAATTCTTACATTTAAATCCACTAATGAAGATTCACTTCTGCTGCAGCTGAACACTGTGCAGGACCGGGACCCTTTTGTGGCAGCAGCCCCTGTGGAGCACTGAATTGCATGGTGGGAAAATGACATTCATTAAACAGTAGCCGCTTCACCTGCTTTCTGCTCCCTTAACCCTTCTGTTAATTCCATAAACATCTTCAGCGCACCCTCAATTGAGGGGGGACGTGTTCCCGTTGCAGTGATGAGAGCGATAGGCAGGGACTTGTAACGTGCCTGTCCTCTGTGTTGAAAAAGGCATTTTAATAATCTTTGCAAGTTATTCAATCTTTTAATCTTTTGCATTATGAAATGTTCCTCGTTTTATGGAAGGGAGACAATAGCGCTTCTCTTCTTCCCAAGGATTTCTTACAACTATATAGCTTCTGGTTTCCATTTAGCACTAACTCGATCTCGTCATGCAGCACCACACTGTGATGTGTAAACTTAGCCTGGAACAGAGTCTGAAGGCAGAAGAGACAATTATGATCATCTAGTCTGGCTTCCTCTAGGATTTTTCTCAGGGATTCCTGCGTGAGGCTCCACGGTTTCAGTTGCCAAGGAAACAGTTCTCAATCTTTTCCATCCCTCACCATCCATATCCCTCCTTTCTATTTTGTCATTTCTTGCTACAATAAAAAAATCTTGTCAAATGTCCTAGTCCTTAGCTCTAGCATCCTCACCTCCACCCCAGAGAAAGAATGGGAAAGGGTGGTGAAGATCCTTGGCTGAAACTTCAGCTTACCTCTTATCCTTGGATTCTGTGCTGCAGGTGGATGATCCTTTGAAAATGATCCTCTCAGCTGCAGAGCTTATCAAATGCTGTATTGTTTGGCTAACATAAGACATATTATTTTTTAAATTATCCAGCAGCTTACCGCTTGATATATTTTTGGTATCTTTCCTTTCACCACAGCTTTAGCTCCACTACAGCCTCATGCAGAAAAGCTTTGGAAAAAACCCCACTCTTTATTGTAACATGCAGCTGAAGAGCAAAAGCAATAATGAGGAAAAGAAAGGAAGATGCAAAGAGATGGAAAACTGTGTGGAAGGAAGATAGAAGGCAAAACCCCTGCATCAACTGGAGAATAAATTAGGTGTAGTCAGAGCCGGAGATAAACTTTTGGAGTCTCAGGAGGTTAAACTTAGGTACTTTCAGGCAAGTTACAGATCTGCATGGTCCCTAGGATCTAATGAGCCCTACCCATATAATTCATAGCTGCTGACAGTTGCACTGATTTTATGCCCTTAAACACAACTCTGATCAGGGCAACTATTTGAAGGACAGAAGGGAACTAATCCCCTCAAATTAAGTGGAATTATATCAGTGTAATCAGTTCCTCATTGTGCACAGGAGGGAGGATGAACATGCTAACTGCTGGGAGGGAAAGAAGAGTCGAGTACTCACAAAAAGCTTATGGGGAAAAGGGCTGCCGTTTGGCCTTTTTTTGATAATTCACCACTTAGGGTAATTGTCCCCCTTTTAAAATTAACTTAACAATAGCTCACATAAAGGAAAGCAGATTTACCTTGCAAACCTCAGGAATATCAATTGATCAAAGTCAGGGATACCTAGAAACTGAAACATTCCTCAGGGTAAGCCCCTAGGGAGAGAGAAACAAGGTAGACCACGTTAATAAGTCAATCCCTGTTTACAGTTAAGGAGTGATCCTTCAGCCCTTCCTCTTCTGGACACCCATTTTTGGAGCTTGCTGAAGTTTTTTTGCTCTGTGCATGTGTGTGAGACATAACAGGATGGTTCTGAGCATGGCCAAACCATGCATGTATGTACAGAAGATGTTATGTCATACATACACCACCATGGAAACAGCGCATGTCGAGTAGATCTGGCACCAGGGTCACTGTGTCCCTACTGGGACCTCCATAGGCCCACGCCTCAGGACAGGCATGTGCCATTGCTCACTATAAGCTTGGGAAATCTGGATCTTTTGGACATTTGGGTCCATTTATTTAAGATGATGCATCTAAATGTAGCCTAGCAGCATGGACGGATACTGAAATACGTGACGCTTTTTCTGCAGAAATCACTTGCTGATGGTTTAGGATGGTTGTAACAGAAGTAGTAAGATAAAACTGTATGTGAAAAAGGATGGAGAAAACAGGTTATTTTTATGAATGTCAGCAATATCTCAGTTTTCCTGTGGGTTACTTTCGTGCCAGGCTGTATTGAAGAATGTTAGACGTAAGCAGAGAGGAAGAAAACAGTGACAACGTACCAATATCATTTCAAATACCACAGAGCTGTTAAAGAAGCATATCAGGGAATATCTACCCACATACTTTCAGGCAGGCAAGTGTTAATTTCTCCTAAATCCAGGGAGAATAAAGAAGACGCTAAACTGCTGAGAACCACAACTAGACAAAGAGGAATGGGTGAACAGCAGAGTTGGGATGAGTCAGAAAAAGCCAGCCTTTAAGAGAGAGTTGGTTTTGGCACTTGAACTCGGACAGGTGTGTGTGCTCAGTGGAAGCTGTTGAAACAACCATGTTTTCTGGTAAGACTTATGTACAAATGCTCTTTCTTTGTTTCATGTGACATTTCACCTTCTGATTTTCTTCCTTTGGCTGAAGAAACAACTTTTGTTTCAAAAAAGATATTCTTGAGGTGCCTGGATCAGCTGCTGGACCAAAGAGTGTTGGGTCAGCGCGGTGCAGAGCAGGGGCTGCTGGCTTTTCTATTCACATGTCAAGTGCTGGGGACTCAGCTGCCCTGGAGAAGACTATGTGGAGGGAAAAAACATCCCTGGTTGGAGAGATGTGAGATGACTTAGTATACCAACTGCCACACAAACCTGTGCCTCCTCCTCTTGGCAGCAGTACACAGGTGTGAGAACTCATTATTCCCAGATAAGAAAAGCAACAACAACTCCATAACAAACAAAACAAAACAAAAAACACCCAACACCAAAAAAAACCCCAACAAACAGGTAAACCTGAGAAGGATATTGTCACTTGACCCTACTCTTTCCCCCACCGGGGTGTGCTGCACAGTTCCCAGGCAACCGCTCCCCTGCTGCTGCCTGCCCCTGCCAGACTGCTGGCAGGGAAGAGGGTATCAGTTTGCAGAGAGTGATCCCACTTCGCGCAGGAATGGCATAAGCTTCCCTTATGGCAGACCCAAGGACATTAATCGAGCAAACGGCACCAGAAGGCAGAACCCAAAGGTTATCTCTTCTGCTGTCCACATGGGCTTTAAACTACTTAACTCCCGTTCACACTATAGGATGGCTGGCAGTGGGGTGCGGGTGTCCTTCCCACAGCCCTGGCTGAAGACATGCTGGGGAGGAAAAGGCTCTCCACTGCTCAGGAAGCCTGAGACAGAGTCAGGAAGAGCTCTGGTCATGGAGGTCTTGAGTCCGGGAGAGCCTCTAACGCTTGCTTCTGGATCCAAGACAGACCCTTTATGCCCTCAGAATCGAAAATAGCTCATTTTGCCAAATCTTGTCTGAGATCTTGGATGTTTCAGACCTGTCAACGCCATCCACTAAGCTAAAAATCCCAGTCTACTCCTATTCACAACTTCTACCTTTCCAAGACTAAGTAGCTCTTTGTTATCAGAGCATGCCGCTTCACTCTGCATGACTGTCTTCATCACTGTCTTCTGTCCTGCTAGTCGTTGCCAGCCCCCGCTGTTGTCAATAGTGATTTCATATTCATTTAGATCATAGATTAAATTGTTACATTAATGGATTAAGCAGCTTCCAGCATTGCTCTCATCTCCAGGAGCCTCTCCTGGACTCCTCACTGGCTCTTTGAGGTCTGTCAGCTGGCCTGCTTTTCAGTGCTGTTCCCATATGCTGTATTGATATTGCACGGTGTTCATTTTTAGACTCAAAATGCAGTGCATTACTGACTCATATGACCAACACAGTTTCACATACATTACCACTATGCAATTACCTTTGTCAACCAAATATATAGTCTCATCAAAGCACAAAAATCAAGTTTGTTTGACAAGTTTGCTTATAATTACCATAAAATTATGTCAGTGGCATTAACCATATTCTTTCCCTTAATTCTTTCTTGACTGAATCCCATACAAGCTTTCCTTTATTTTCCCTGGCATTGAGCTAAGGCTAGCCAGCCTGCAATTACTGGGCTCATTCTTTGGGGCAAAATTAATACTAGTCATTTGCTCTGCTCTGTGCTGCCTTTATTGTGTCCTGACCCCACTTTTCTCTGACTGTCTCTGCCCTGATCTCCTTCACAGAGTACCACATCCTTTTTTGCTCCTGGAGAGACTTAGGCGAAGGGCTTGAGGCTTCTTCCCCTCCCTTGCGGAGCACTGCTGAGCTACTGCATGTATGAAACTCTGAGTTCTGGGAGGATGCTGGTGAGGCCGCAGTTTGAGTACTGCGTTCAGTTTCGGGTGCCACAGTATAGGAGGGACATTGAGGTGCTGGAGTGTGTCCAGAGAAGGGCAACAAAGCTGGTGAGGGGTTTGGAGAACATGCCTTATGAGGAGCAGCTGAAGGAATTGGGATTGTTTAGTCTGGAGAAGAGAAGGTTGAAGGGGGACCTTATTGCTCTCTACAACTACCTGAAAGGGGGCTGTAGTGAGATGGGAGCTGGTCTCTTCTCCCAAGTAACTAGTGATAGGACAAGAGGAAACGGGTTCAAGTTGCGCCAGGGAGGTTTAGGCTAGATATTAGGAAAAAATTTTTCACTGAAAGAGTTATCAAGCATTGGAACAGGCTGCCCAGGGAGGGGGTTGAGTCACCATCCCTGGAGGTGTTTAAAAGTTGTGTAGATGTGGTGCTTGGAGACATGGTTTAGTGGCAGACCTGGTAGAGTAGGATCAATGGTTGGACTGGATGATCTTAAAGGTCTTTTCCAACCTAAACGATTCTATGATTCTATGACAGAGGGCAAGAGGGAGGGCTGTGAGGATCTGCATGCACAGGGTACCATCTCAGTACCTCCACCATGTGTTAGCCTGTCCTGCAGAGACAGCCTCTGGTCACAAGAGAGACCAGACTGCCTGAGAAATCAGGGATGAGTGAGGAGGGCAGAGCTTGAGAGTTCTCCTGCCCCTGCTTACACTTCTCCTAACCGTTGTCCAACACATTTAACAGCACTGCCATGATTGATGATACCATAATATCACCTTTTCAGTTGTTATCAGCAGCAAGGTTCAAATGATATAATTTCTCCTTACCTGCGGGTCTACTCTAAAGCCTGCTGGAGTCTTTTCATTAGCATCAGTTAGCATCAGATCAGAGTTTATGATTGCATTTCCCTGGAGGTATAAAAGATGTGTCACACTCATTCTCTTCTTTTTTGGGATGCTTAGCATGATCAGAGGCTCTCCTCTGCAGGAGGGTGGTAGCAGTTGCATTTGCTTCTCCACAGGAGTTACAGGGCTCCTCTCCACTCGCCAGGCACCTTTCACGCAGCATACAGTTTCAAAGCCACTGGTGGGGCTCCTGCCCACCGAGCCAGATTCTCTGATTGCAGGATTCCCCAGAGAATTAAAATGGATTTTTCCCACATGTCCTTAAAGAAATCATCAGGAAACAGATTCAAGATCATACAGCTGTTCTGCCAGGGTAACCTGTCCTATAAACCTGTATAAAGAGCATATGCCAGACCACAGAGAGCACAGGAAAAAAACATGTTGCCCTGTACAGAAGGTTGATGCAGCAGAATCAGTTTCGGATAGAATCATAGAATCATTTAGGTTAGAAAAGACCTTTAAGATCATCAAGTCCAACCACTAACGTAACACTGCCAAGTCCCCCACTAAACCATGTCCCTAAGGACCACATCTACAGGTGTTTTAAATACCTCCAGGGATGGTGACTCAGGCACTTCCCTGGGCAGCCTGTTCCAATGCTTGACATCCCTTTCGGTGAAGAAATTTTTCCTAATAGCCAGTCTAAAGATGATCATTATTGTATTTAGCAATGTACTTCAAGTGCCCTTAGCTGAGGAGGCCTATTAATAAATGGAGACAGGGGCCCTAATAAACTAAAGAACAACTGCTTCATAGTTCAGAGAGTAAATATAGTGCCCTGGGCAAGCAGGTGAGATGGCTCAGTAACTGAGAGCTCAGCACAGACCAGTTGGGACCATTGATAACTCTGCTTATGGCAAAGAGGAAAATGAGGATGGTGGGAGGAAATAAAAGAAGGAAGAAGAAAAGTGAGAGAGAAGGCAGCCACAGAAAACTGAGCTTTATCGTGAGTGTGTGCATTGCCCTGTGACCCTATCTGCCTATAGCTGGAGGGCAAGGAGGCACATACCCTTTTAAAAATCTTATAAAACCAGATCCTTCCTCTGTAACCTCTGCTTGTAGTGAAGTAAGGTCATAAATGACAAATCTGGTTCAGGAAAATTTTCTCAAAAATTTTCATTAAATGTAAGAAGTAATAAAACATTATGAAAGGAACCCAAGCATTGTTTCTGTTGTAAACTGCAAGCAGTTTACTTCTCAGACATTGCTTATCAGTCATTCTTTTTCTGCAAAGCAGATCATTGGCTTCTTGAAAGTCTGCACATAGCTCAAAACCTTGGAGTATTTCTTGGTGAAAGCCCTGTCTCCTTTGAAAACTCTGAAAGTGGTAATGAGGAAAAACAAAACAGACACCCTTCTCTGCTCAGCTTTCTTCTCACAGGGCTGAAATCAGGCTGCTGCCTTTGCAGCTGAGGTGAAATATCTTGGGGGGG
>VYXH01001289.1:371360-406315 GCA_013397275.1 Burhinus bistriatus
GGGGCAGCTAAAATGTCTCCTCCTATACTAAAATGGCTAGGGATTGAAAAGGAAAATTTCCAAATAAAATAAAATGAAATGCAACTGAAACCCAACATACATTATTAGAGATCTCGTTTAGGAATAGCATTTCTCAGGGATTTATCCAGTGTTCAAGGAAAGGGAAAAACATCCCCATTGCTTCTCCTCTCGACCAGTGCTGCATGGCCTGTTTTGCCCGTGTGTTTAAGCACAGCAGTGCTAGATCTGAATTTAGAGCACTGGGACAACATTTTCTCCTCCTCCTCAGTCTCCCTTACCCACTTTATATTTCCAGAAAAAAACCCCAAACCTTATGTATGCTTTGGGATACGGAGACCCCTACAAAGATGGGGCATAAACCCTTTGAAATGCTGGATAAATCCCTAATCCATATACCTATTGGATTAAAAACCTAATGGATTTCATTTTAGGTGTTCTGGACAACAAACTTCTAAATGTAGCTCACTATTGGATGAAAATAACCTTTAAAAGTCTATTGGTGAAGTTCTCCAAAAGACAGGACCCGCTGCGGGGTCCTTCTGCTTCTCTCTCTCTCTCTAGTTTGGTGCAGAATGGTTGGTTTTTTGTGGTTTTATTTTTTTGTCTGTTCTTTTTTTCCATTTTCTTTTTTTTTTTTTTTTAAATAAAAAGTGTAGAATTGGTTCTCCCCCTTCTTTCCTCTTTCTCGTTTCTTCCTTAAAGTCTCCTTCGTTCAAGTTTCACGCGAGCCTCCCATTGCATTGTTAGTTTGCCATGTTCTTCAGTACAAAAGCGGCCGCCTCACTCCCCCGGGACGGGTGCGTCTCTCGCTCCTTATTCCAGTGTTTAGATGTAAGGGTACTGGTTGACCTTGGTGGGGCTCAGTGGGTATCCAGTGTAGACTGTGGAGGCTGGAGAAGCACTGATATAGGTCTGATGGGCAAACTGAGCCTGGTACTGACTCGGGTGGATGGTGGGTGAGGGCAGAACCCGCGGGCCCATGCTGACAGGGACCTGGTGGACGATGCTGGCAGGGTAGGTGGTGTGCTGCACGGCGTGCCGCGCAGACCCTTGGGAGGCCACCAGGTGCGCGACGGTGCCCGTGGAGCCCAGGGCGGCAGGGGCGGTGTATGTGTAGAGGTGGGGTTGGGTGGGCAGGTGAGCAGCGGCGGCCGCGGCCAAGTGAGGATGAACTGTACCATGGCTGGGACTATTGTGCGGGAAAGAGTACGGGGCCTGAGCTATCGTTGGAGTGATGTAGGCTTGCTGTCTCCGGTGACTCCCTGTGCGATCGGTCGCGATGTGCTGCTGGGCCTGGATAAAGACAGCAACAGTGATAAGCGGTTACAAGACAAGAGACGGCTCTTTACCTCCTCAGTGGTGCCCGGGAGCCTCCCTATGGCACCAGGACGGCCTCAGAAAAGTCCCTTGCGCTCCTCCTGACACCCTCAGCATCACCATGGTCTTCCTTTGGAAACAGGTGACGGCAAAACGCCCCCTCCCAAGCCTAGGAAGACCCTGTAGTTTCACACATTCATTGAAATGGCCCCCAAAAGGACAACAGAGTCCCTTACTTTGAGCCATGACCTGCTGGCACAGCTACCACGAAGACCCAACCTTGGATGCCCGGCTCCTTAGAACATCTCCACCACTCCAGTCGCTCGCACAACACACGGCTTTCGTGAGCGAACTCTCTGCTGACAAAATGTGGTGTGCTGATAGCTCAGGGGAATGAAGTTGCCTAACTACGCCTGGAACAGGCAATTTATTTTTGCTCAGTTAGGGTCTTTGCGGTTATCATTTCCTCAGTTAGTAAAATAACTACTTTATTTTTTAAAGATAAAACCCTCGGCTCCTTCAGACCCTGTAGGTGCCCGGTACCCTCAAGTAATCAGCTATAATTACTTGAATACAGGCAATTTCTTGCAGTGGGACAGGAGCGATGTACTTTTTCAGGGATTTTTCTAAGTGTTTTTTTGCATTGCACAATAATGCCAAGGAGTTTTCCCGGTCATTTGTAGTCACAGTATTAAATAACCAATAAAGTAGGAATTAGAAGGCAAGAAGGGCAATGCTCCATCTTATTTTGTTCTATTCTTCCAAGCCTTCTCATCCTCTTTGTAAGCACTCCCTGCGCTGTCATTGTGGTCTAAAATGCGGCAGCCACACTCCTCCCCCAGTCTTGGAAACAGCATTTCACCCACTTCCTCCATTTTCACTCACTTTTATTTCAAGTTCATTTAAATTTTTAAATTTCAACTACATTTTGAGGGGGAGGGGACATTCTTCTCCCCCAAATTTAAAAAAAAAACAAAACCAGTTCTGCTTATATCCCAATCTGGATGCAAACCAGCGCTGTCCTCTGAGCTCTCCAGACTTTTTCCTCTTGAAACATTGGGAACTGTGCTGTAACTTCCCTACTCTCATTACCTCACCTCAGGGTAGAGAGAAGCCCCAGGTGCAGTACGTGAAAAGGGCATTATTTACTGACGCTCCTGGTGAGCCCTGGGTGTTTTGATCACAGACTGTGAAACATCTTGAGAACTGCAAGATGCCAAGTAATGGGATTTGCACAGATCTCAGCCCAGGTTTATCATGGGATGGATCAAACTCATTACATGAGGTCATGTACATACATAGAGACCCTGCTTTGCCTTGTCACATCTGATGGGGACTTGTCTCCCAATCCTGCAGCCAGGCTGATGCACTCCCTTCACTTGGAAGATAACTCTCCCCATGGTTACCCATAGCTAAGGAGAATTCAGTCCTTCCAACACGGTCCTGCTCCACTTCTTTGTGCCTGAGCCACCGCACCTTCTCTCTCACTTTATTCCCACTCACTGTTAGATCATTGGCTTCAAAACACATGGTAAGAGTACTCCAGCCCACTCATGGGTGGGATCTGCACTACCTCCACTGCCTGAGCTGGAAGATCAAGTCTGCAGTGAAGCTGAAACAAGTTGATCAAACTCAACACGGGTCCCAACTATCATTAGACTGGAACAGGACAGCCCATGCTGGAGGAGTGGTAGGTTACAGCTGGATGATGCACTACCAAAATTTGTCTCAGTTGACTTACCTGACTTAGATTAAGAGGCTGCTGCTGCTGGAAATGTGCTCCTGGTCGCTGCTGCCTATAGGCAACGGCTCCAGACGAGCTCCCTGAAGAGTGACCGCTGGTGGAGGTCACGGTGCTGGAGGACTTGGACTTGTAGGAGGATGAGTGGTGACTGGTGGTGACTGTGCCAGGAAAGGAAACACATTTGTAGCTTACATCACATTCTTTAATTGCTCACCCTACCTTTTCCTCACTGAATCTCCTCCAGAGTGGCTTTTGAGAGGAGACATACAATAGAAGCAGGATACGAAAATGGTTTCTCTTAATTAACAGAATACCTCAGCAGTGCTTCATATACACGGCCAGCCCGCTATTTTAGAGGCAGACAAGCAGACCCGATATCTGGACCCAAACCAGGCCCAGAGAAGGCTTTATAGATCCTTCAGAAGTGTGAGAAACTGTTCTGCCAGCAGAACTGTATGATGCAGGTACAAATCCCAAGGAGAGGAAGGAAAGTATAGTTTGCAGAGCGCATAAAAGCCCTGGCTTGGCTGACCTCACAGTGAGTAGGAAGGGAGGAAGAAGGAGCTAGTGGGGAGCTCACCCTCCGAGCCTTTGTGTTCAGCAGCAGTGCGTCAAAAGAAAGGACTGCCAAGTAGCTCAAAGCCAATTGCTTTGGGCCAGACTTCCACCATAAGCCCCTTTTCAACACATCGTACTACCTAGCATTGCGGAGGCTCTGGATGAGCAAACCTCATCAGTCCGTAATGAAGATCCTGGGGAAATGTTCTTCCCAGAAACGTCAACAAGTTTGGATGAAAATGCACGTGTTTTCAATCTCTTACCCATTTTAATGTAAACCTACAGAAAGGCAAGGCAGCAAAGGTTCACACTTGCATTTGGGAGCCTTTCATGTCAAATGTTGAGCTAAAGGCTGCATTCTGTTCTTGGGTTTGTACAGAAGTAACTGGGAACGACACTTGCCCCCATGACTCCTGAGTGTACCAGGGCACATAAATAATGCAATATGGCTCCCAAGAACAGATGTGTCACTTCAGAGAAGGGCAGGAGCACGGTTTCTTTGGAAAACAAAACAAACAAACAAACAAACAAACAAAATGAAACCGAACAATGAGATTCTTCCAAGATAAATCATTTATTTCTTACTAATTTTCTTGACGGAAGAGGTGCAATTTACCTGGTGCCAGGCTATCGCACTCTACCAACACCTCACTGGCCTGGGTTTTCAGTGGTGGCACGATGATCGTTCGGGGGTTCCCAATGCAGTGAGTCTCTGGAACCCCTTTGGTGTCGTAGGTGTTCCCGTTATTCTGCCCTGCGCGATGCTGCACGGCGTAAGGGCTGTTGTTGCTGGAGGAATCGGAGTAGGGGGAGTCATGCACAGTGACACAGCTGATGACATTCTTCCTTTGCTTGGACAAGGTGCTGAAACACAAGCACACAAGTGGAAAGCGTGAATGGGCAATGATCGACTTGGAAGCCACCAGAAAACTCTGCCCGCGGCAGACTAGCTCCGTAAAGGCAAAGCACACTCTTCAGTCCTCTGCCAGATAGAGACTGCTTAAGCCAAATCCCAGGCTTCGAAACTCACTCGTTGCTATTCCAGGAAAGCCTTCATGGAGGTCAAGGAGTGAGTAAGACATTGTGGAGAGATCTTACATTCACACTGCTTAGAATAGCATTGAACCAGGCTGCCAGATTTATTTTCAGACTGCTTTTTATATATGTGTGCAGTAGAAGCCCAGCAGTTATACTATGCTTTGTTGCAAGTCTCGCCACCCACAGAAAAACGTGGCGGTTTCTCCCAGCCTTCCAGCAATGATTTAATAATAGATGCTACGACTTTTCATGACTAAATCCCGTGAATCTACAAAATACACTCCATTCCATTTACTAATACTGTACAATAGGCATATATTCTCCATAAGCATTTGAAACTGAGGAATGAGTGAAGAAAAAATGAGTAAAGTATGTAAAGCTTTTTCTTCTCTTTCTCTGAATAAGCACTGGATCTCCTGACTCTAGTGTGGATTATCAAGGTCCTGCTGCAGCTAATCTATCTATGACATCAAAAAAGTGATTAAAAAGGAACATCAACACTTCCAAGATTAGTGCTAGAAGTTCATTAGACTAGACTGCATGAGTACGATTGGGATTTGCTCTGCTATTGTGTCTAATTATTCCTGATGGTTTCTCCTTCCTGTTATGAGCTTGTTTAGGGAGAAAAAAGAGAGAACGAGAAAGACGAGGGAGGAAGGGGGATGGTGAAGATTTGCTTAAATGGCTCACATCCTTGACAGTGCACAGACCTTGACTACAGAAAATAGCTGCTATGTTTCACTGATTGCATTATGTTGTTATGGCAACTGAAGTTTTTAAAATGATGAAAAGAAATGGATAGCACATAAAAAGCTAAGTAATTAGGCTTAATGGTGGAAACAGCCCCAACAGGAACAGAAGTGCCATGGAGAAAAAGGAATCCATCTCTCAACTTCTGGAGTGTGCACTTTAAAAAGAGAGAGATACCTTTCCCACAGAGTTTCCTCTCCATTCTCTCACTCTGGCCGGTCCAGTCCAGGGAACAGCTGATTAATCCAGTCTTAGTCAGTGATGGAGCCGTTTGTCCCCTAGTCTCAGCATCGCTTCTTACCCAGGGAAAGGTGGAGCGGATACTGAGAACAGTGTCCTTCCAAGGACATTGTTTGCCTTAGTTATTTTTCACAGTGCACTGGTCCACAGGAGCACTAGTGGATTCCCTTCAACTTGTCTTTCCCAATGCCTCTCCGTCACCATTCACAAGCTGCAACTCACCCCCTCGCTCCCAAGATGTGTAACTGAAAAGCTATCATCTCTTCCATAAAGAACACCTTGGGGTGCTGCATTCACAAACAGGTTACCATCACACAGACTTCCCCTGGGCTATCATCACAGGATCCTGGCGTACCCCGAAGAGGACGTAAGACCATGTTGTTCTATGCACAGTGACAAATACATCTCCAGAGGCCCCTGCTTGGACACTTGAAAGAGGGCAGATGACAGAGAAGGAGGAGAAGCTATTGCATAGCAACCTGGAAGCTGAAAGCAATCCTTGCAGGGGCCTGGATCTTTTCGACGGGGAAGGTGTACGACAGTGAACTCTTGTATTCTGGCTTTCCACAGGGAGTAGGAGAGCATTGGCTTAGAAATGGAAAGAGCAATAGCGTATCTTGGATGGACAACTACTGTATGCGAAGAAAGATGTAGCAGTTTGGATATGGTGCTAAGAAAGAAGAATATTAAGCTAATAAAAATGACGAATATTGCATCAATATTCTTCTCTCCTTCAGCAGAAATGCCTGTAATCACACATTTATGAGTATCCAAACTGCTTGCCCTTTGCAGCTACCCTTGGCTGCCAGCTGGGAAGAGATATATATTCTCTACCTCTGACAGTTATTACATTTTATAAAGAAAAATCAAGTCACTAAAGAGTTTTCTGACAACTGATAAGGTCTAGCTATTCTTTTACAGTCCCTTCCTTACAGAAGTGGCTGAGCTGCTGAACTGGAAATACTTGCTCTTGGCTGACACTTGACATGGGAAGGCTGAGCAGTAGAACCGGAAAGGTATTTTTCTGTGTAATCTGTGCTATTTATTGTTTTAGAATGGGCATATTTTTCAGCAATTTGACTGAGGGCTTGTCAAAGCAGGGACCACAAGAAGTCTTCTCCTTCAAAGTGTTATAGTTCCTTGGTTACAATAAGAAAATCAAGTAGATCTGTTTGATTAAACAAATAAGTGACCCCAAACCCAAACCGTTCCAGAGAAAGGGACTGTAGCAGGACATTAAACTCGTATCATGGATGGGAAACTGAAAAGGACCACAGTTATGGTCCTGCCAGGTCTTATGCAAGTGCTCAGCATTACTAATATGTCACCCACCAAAGTCAGCTGGACTATTCCAGTAACAGAGCTAAAGCATGTGGGTAAATATTTGCAGGATTATGGCCCAAGTGATTAGCCTCTCGATTCAGCAGGCTGTATCATTTCAAGCGCATGAGGAGGTCCCATTGAAAGCAGCTGGATTTTTGTCTTTGGGAAAGGTAACGACTGTGGTTAATGTCAGAGCAGGCAGAGAAGTCAGTCGGGACTACTCGCATGCCCAGAGCTCAGCATCTGCTGTACCACAGCCTGCCTGAGAGATTAAGGCTGGGGATTTCAAAAGCATGAAAAGCCCAACTCACACTGAAAACCGGCCGATTGACAGGCTTGGAGATACACATTGAACTGAAATGGGGGCTTTTGAAAAGTCAACCCAGAAGAGCTAGCACTCCCTCTTCTCAAGGCCTTCTTGCTAGCCAGCAACTGTCCTCCTTCCAGCTCTCTCTGAGAACTCAGGTGCTCTCCCCAGCTTGCAGTAATGCAGGAGTTATCTGCGTGAGGTTCAGGCTGATGTATCGCCTTCCCTGCCCACAAACTATCAGGACTGAGAGCTTTTACCTGTTGACACAGCACTTGCCTACTCAGCAAGCTTACTGTATTCCTATAACTCAGCCACAGCTTTTGGGGATGTTTGTGCTTACACAGAAAAATACTATTAAAAGTCTTGCCCCCTTCCTACTAAGCTGACTCCAAGCCTGGTAATTGCTTTCCCTCCTGCAAGCGCAGTAGCAGCAGCATACGTGATTTAGTAGTGTTGAGAGTCGGCATGTGTTCCTGGTCAGCTTGTGTGCCCGCCTGCATTATGTGGGTAGGTGTATTTTAATTCTCCAGAGGAGGGAGGGGGGAAGATTACCAAAGTGGCATCTACACAGACTGAAAAGCAATAAGCCAGGAAGGCTTTTTAACCCTTAGTGGCTGGAGCTGCATCCTCCCTTTCAGAGCAGCGGCTGGAAAAATATGCATTGCTTCCTAAGTTGTTTATTAGTTTATGAGTGGTAGCCCATTCCCACCTGGTCCCAAAAAGCTCGTTCTCAAACTTGGACACAAAACAATTCGTGTCTGTCCAATGTGCAGACACAGAGCATGACCGTGCCTTTGAACATGCAGAAGTAGCTCTTGGAGCCAGCTCTCTACCATATACCACCCTCATGAGCGCACAGGAGAGAGACGGACGTGGGTCTGTATTCCCCACAGCAAGGAAAGATATCAAGGGAAAGTCTGATGGAGGAAAGAGAAGATAGTTTGTGCACAGGCACAGGGCAAGAAACTAAGATGGGCATCTCGGATGCTGTCAATGGAAAGGTGCCGAAGGCAAATGTTGAGAATGAAAAGTGAGAGGAAATCAAGGAAAAGAAGATTCTGAATTAGGTGTTAAAACAACATTGGAACTATCTAAATAGCCAAGGACAAGGACAGGGACAACAGCTCTTGTAATAGTGCAACTTGAGATGATTTCTACTTGCTGAAGGCCCAGCACAAAAGCTCGGTATGTCATAGCATTACATGACCAGGACCTTTTTTCCCTGAATATCTCAAGTTACACCAGGATCCCAGAAAAAGCAAATGGAATCCAGTAGGGGCAATTCTTCAGCGTGCAGTTCACCCACAGAGATACAAACCTTTCAGTGTGGCTGATGCGATAGTAACAGAGGCTTTCAGCTCTCAAGGTCACCAAGATGGCCTTCTAGTTTGGGGAAGAAGGCACCCATCCGACAACTGTGCCTTTTAACTGGCATGCATGTATACCATGGCACTTTAGCTTTACATCACATCACAAAAATTCTGTTCCAGGTCTCTGAAAACTTAGTAACATGCAACCTTTTCAGTTTGCTGCTTCAGAATAATCCACCTATTCTAGGAAAGTATAGTGAGCCAACAAAAACTCAGACTACAACTGCAATCACTCTCTTCACGTTGAAATCTTATGCCATGCATAGCTCAGTGCTGAGAACATGCCCCTCTCTCTTCAGCTCAGCCTTTATTCCGACCTGTTAATCTGCTCTCACCTTCTTTGTGAATTTGGGATGGTAAGAAATATTTACCAAGTACAACGCTGAGGCCATTTTATTAGGCTATACAGCACACACTGTAGCTATTTAAGTCATATATACTGAATTGCTTAGCAGGTTGTAAAGGTTCTGCTGCTGAAAGTTTGCTCAGAGAGCTACTGTCTATCTCTGTTATTTTAAGTATTAGTTGCATGTCGGTGTGTCTTTTGTAGATGGAAGGCAGCAATCTTTTTACCAGATTACTGTGGTTAGTCAAGGTATTGCTATGCAGAGTCAGTTCATTACTATGCACAGCATAACATAGCCACAATAGGCTAGATGTCAAAAGAGAATTACAAATGGTATTTTGACCCTCACATACACACATCAGCAAGCTGGCAGAAACACCTGGTTTGTGCCTGCCATTGATTTCTGTGCATAAGGGGGATGAAAGTCCTCTGAAGTAGACTCCAGCACCATTGCACTACAATGTGGTGAATAAGGTGAATTAACAACTTGCATCAGCTCACGCTCAGTTATAAAGGTGAGACTCACAGAGACTTCACTGTATAGTTTACCACCTTAAGAAAAAGGAAAAAAAACCAACCCTGCAAGAATTTTGCGCCAGTGAAGACAGCCAATGAGGCAGTTACTCAGTATGCCCACAGGACAGCTGTGGTCAGTCTTTCTTGCCCAGGAAGACAGTGATTACTGTGAGGATCCCACGGAGAGCCACACTGGAGAGGTGTTACTTAGATTACCAGTGAAAACAGAGCAGGCAGTGGGGAAGTGAAGGGCTCTCCTGCCACTTTGTGATGGAAGCACCCTCAAAACCACCCACCTCAAGGACATCATTGTATTGTTTCAAGAAAACAGTCAGGTTTTCCTTGGCTGCTGCACTCATTGCTTGGATGGGAAGTCATCTAGGCACATCACAACGGCCACCTCCGCTGCCTTTCCTTCCACCCCTTCCTCCTGCCACGCTCTGCAACGCGGCCCTTGGCAGAAGGTGGAAATACCCTCTGTTGCACCACCAGCACAGCCTGGCGGGTCCCTCTCACAGGACCATGTGTGTTCTCCCTCCCTCTCTCCCTCCCTCCCAGCCACAATTCAGCCATGCCAGGGTGCGCTTGCGGCTCTCTGCTCTGCGTTTAGGTTGTTGTTTTATTTTTCTTCACTTTTAAGCTTCAGAAATATTTAATCAAGGGAGGATTTACATTTGAACCACTGCACCACGTGAGGCTGCATTCTGGGCAGTACTTAACCTCTACTACTTGCTACTTGCTGAATATGTGCTCCGATTACTGCGACTGCAGTTGCACTGTTGGTCTGTCTGTTTGCTTGACTTACTTGCTAGAGCACGTCGAGAAACTTAAGAGGAAAAAATTTATAAGAAAAATATCAAGTCTATGCTCTATTTTCACTCTCTTCAGTGCTTTACAGGTAATGGTTAGACCTAGATTCTTCTTTCCAGAATAGGTAACAGTCAGGGTATTATCTTACAGCCCAGCAGTAAACATCTCTTTGGCCTATAAAGTCTCCTTGTAAAGGATGCTGAACTGGGAAGTCTAGAAATTCACTGATGATAAATGAACAGGGTCACAAAATTGTTTCCTGTTCATATAATGCTTTTTATATGCAAATTTTTTTCTGCTGTTCTACAGCACAAAACATCACATGCAAAACTTTGTGGGCATGTGTTTTTACCAGGTTAAAACAATTTCATTCAGTAAAAATGCTCCCCTTTTATTTTGAACATTTCAATTTTTTTTCATATTATTTGTTTACATTTTGAAAGAAAAGACCCCTCCATCAAACTTGAAAAGAGAAGTCTTCCCCTTAATTAGTTAACCCCCTAATGCTTTCTTCCCCTTAAATAAAAGTCAAAACTTTTTGCAATTTTGAAGCTTCCTCAGATTTCACTGTGTTGGGGATACTACTGGAAAAATCTCTACGTAGCCTGCTAAAAGCCTTGGTTTTGACAAACTGACTTTTTAAATCAGGAATTTCCCCCCTGAAAATCTCTGACCATTTCTCTGAGGACTGTCCCTGCCGAACTGTACCTGAGGTCGCTCCTCAGTGATTTCAGCCCAGCCACAGGGCCGGGGCCCAGTAGATGGCCCCCTTTGACAAGGCTCCATTGAGCAGGTCCTCCAGAGCCCACCTCACACCACCTCCCCAGCACCTTTACTCAACAGGAGTCCAACATTTTCAGATGACTATTGATTTTAAAAAGATTACACCAAGCTACACTTATCAACAGTGCAAAATACATGTGAGCAAAGGACGAGGAACGTGCTGGCCTGCCTGCCTGGTCAGCTGGTATTTCATAAACATCCTACTGGAACATCTGTGCTTTTCATTAGGAAAAGGAAAATTCTGCCCATATCACACCAAATTCTTCTGATTTTTCTTTCACCAATAAAAAATTTGCATCCCCTGTACTAGAAAAGTGCTCTCTGCTGCTCTGGTATTACAGAGAGGCTTTTCTGTCAGAGTAAATCCGAGCCGTAGGGCTCCTTTACTGCATCAGCAGTATCATATTTTATCAGCGTTACCAGTCCTTCTTAAACTGAGACTTACAAACTCTTACATCGTCAAAGGATCTACTACTTCTCACAACCACAGGTAGCTCTAATCTCTCTTCGCTGAGCAATCAAAAAAATAAACATCTTTAGTCTCATGGGTCAAAGAGAAATTTCTAACCCCACAGGAAATAAGAGAAGGAAGTGCTGTAGCAAATTCAGGAGCTGATCCAATGTCAGTGAAGTTAATGCAAAGATACAACTGCTATCAATAAGATGGGATCAGGCAATTAACTTTGATCTGTCAAGTGTCATATGATTTCCGTTTTCTAACCTAGAAAAAGCTAATATTGTTAGGATGTGACCAATAGCACGTTTCAAGTCGTTGCTTGTTTTTCACCTCCATGCCACATCTATTGCTCAATACAGTAATATTTGCATAAATACGGGCGAGACAATGCATTCTTTGCACGGTTTCATTTTCCGACTCAAGTCCTGAACCTTTGGGCACTGATCACGTTAAAGCACATACTTCACTGTCACTCCCATTTTTCTTGGAGCCAAAAAAATAGACAAGTAGGAAAACTTGGAGGTACTTTCCTAAATGTGATGTGATTTCAATGAGAAAGACCTCAACTTTGGCAGGGGCAAAGTTCATTGGCATTAAATGCTGATAGAGTTTCCTTGACTGGAAGCTACATTCTTACTCCAGCTGAGAATCTGGTCTTAGATATGCCCAGGTCAAAAGGCACTGAGCGAGCTGATTTCACTCTCCTGGAGACTTTAACCAAAAATTCTCATTCTGGACATGCTGTTTTCCATCTGTGTCTCTGCCCCTAATTCTCCACTTGCTCTGGTTACATCTGCACAGGCAATTTAACTCACTCTGGAATTCCAAAAGGTGCCCGAGAACAGCCTGTGTCCACGTGAAATGTCTCTATATGGCTCAGAAATGAAATCTAGCTCTTAAGCTTTGGCCTTCCAGGAATGCTGTCGCCCTGGCACTCTGTATAGATATGCCATATGGATACAAAAAGTAGCCAGGGATCTGATCCCAGCCAGGAACGTGTCCTGAATATGCTTTAGTCATATCAAAGCCAGTTTGTTTATATAAGTCTGGCTCCTGGGACTACTTTCCTAACCCCTCGGCAGACCTTGCCCTAATCTTAAAATACCCCAAATTCCCAATTCGATTTCCAGACATTTTCCAGAACTTTGTTCTGGCTGTCTCCCTGGAGAAGTGCCAAGTGAAGAAACGGGTCAGATGGCAGCTAAGTCGAAGCAGAGGAGACAACCATTAGCTGAAGAGGCTGGCTGCGGGATCCCAGCTCTTCCCTCCACCCCGCCCTGGACCCAAGATGATACCCAGGTGGTACCTAAAAGTATTTGCACAAAATTTCCCAAAGCCTGGGATCAGCACCATGGGTAACCATGCTTACAAGTAGCTCCCATGATCCTTGACATACCTGTCGTCTTCATGCTGCCCAACCTCACAACCTTAGTTTTTAGCATCTCTTTTGTCTTGCTCTTCCTTTCCCATAAGAGCCCTGGAAGTGGGAGCTCCTTATTTATAGTCCACCTGACTTCTACCCTGACCTTCAACTCTTTCTGGAAACACGCTTTCTTCTCCCTACCAAACTAAGGAATACTGTAGCCATTTTTGTTTTTTTAAAAAGTGAAATATGTTACGCTGTCCTGTGATCAATTCCCCATGATAATCATTGCATTCATGGCAAGCCTGAACGTGAGAGGCACGGAGCTCTCACTGCCTGGTGGAGTTCACTGGTAGGGAGAAGGGGAACGGGAAGTGGCAGCGGTTGGCAGGAGGCAGGCAGAAATTGCAGCCCTAGATGCCTGAATCGTGTGGCTCCTCTTTACAGATTTTTAGCTCCTTGAGGCCAAATGCATCTCATCTGTTCTGTGCACATTTGCAGTGCTCTACTTATCACCACAGAGCAGAGATGCAGAGATATAGACAGATATCTCCAGCGATTAAAGGAAAACCTGCCACAGAGCATGCCCTAAATAAATAAAAAAATTAATTCTCTCTCGACAGCACTGGAGGGATAAGGTTACAAAATTCCTAGCTCAGTTACCAACATAAAGATGCTGTTTGCAAGGCTACTTCTCTACAACTTATAAAGCAGAATGATGTCTTGTGCCTGTCATCAGATGGGAAATCTAGAGTGCTTGCATGTGATGAAAGGTGCTGAAAAGACAATCCTGGAAAATTAAGTCCTCTCTCATCCACAGTAGATGATCAGCAGTGGCAGTGGTCCTGGGCCACACTGTTCACTCCAGTGAATTAATTCTCTGAGGACCAAACTCTGTCACCACAGTCTTTACAGCCTCATCTATGCCTCGCTGCAGAGTCAGTCAAAAAGCCATCAGTTTCTGCCACTTAAGACAGTAGTTCAGGGACATGTTGGCAACACAATCAGAACTGAGCAATCCTCTTGCACTGCATTTACCATTACTGAGTGTTTATGAAACAACCACTAACTGTTTTTCAGGACCTTTTTATGGAAAATAGCACATATGGAAGGTGTCATTTAATGCTCTTTACAGATGCCTGGATCACTTAGAAAGAAAAAAGGGAATTTTAAGCTACCTTCCTTCCAAGCCCTTATTTTGTCTTTGTTTTAAACAGCTATCTGACTTAAAGAGGCTCATCACCATAGGATCTCTAAAGTTTCCTTTCAACAGTCCTGTGAGATAGACAAAACTATTATTTCCTCTAACAGATGAAAGACTATGACACAGTGAGACTACTACGCTTCTCCAAGGTCACACAGAAAATGTAAAGCACAGTAGGGAACGTCACCTAAGTTTGTGGAGTCCTCAGCTAGTATTTTAGCCTCCCCATCATCTTTCCGCTCAAATGAAAGACAGCCCGGCTGCTGAGACCTAACTGTAGCTCCTGGGACCCTACAGCAACTCCTGGGATGCTCCAGCACTTCTTTGCCTCTGCCTCTCTCTCCTGCACACAGAGAAGAGCAGAGAGCCGCTGCTCACCTGGTGGGTGCATGTTTCTGCTCCTCCTCTTCATCTGTGTCGCTGCTGATAGTGATGACACTCACTGCGGGGCTAGGGGTGTCGGGAATGATTATCGTCTGCCGCTGCCGCTCCCGTGTGGTGCTGGTCGCCACATCGCCCCAGCCGCATGTGACGGAGGTGCTGCAGGCAGGGCTGTTGTGCACCATGGCACAGCGGGGAGGCGTGTTTTCCTTCACTCGTTTCGACCGCTGAGGCGAGCTGATGGATTGAGAGGATGAAACTTCATAGGTGGATGCATTTCTGGAAATGGGAAAGCTTGTTAATTAGTTAAAACTCAGTTTGCTTAAGTTGCCCGTCACCATGGCTTTTGATTCCTCGTCTCTGATTCAGTGGCACTGATACACGGAGTCTAGGAAAACTGCAAAATTGGCAGTCACCTCTTCAAAGGACAGAGTGCCTCACATGACTTACTCATATAATTGGCGGAAAAGTAGTTTCTCTTAGTAAAAAATTCAATTTTGTTTTCCCTAGAAATTTCCAAATGAGAAATGCTTCCTCCCAGGAGTTTGCGCTGGGAGGTAAAGGCTAGTCACACAGCCCAGACATATAAAACACAGGCAGACACAGTATGGCTGTCACAGAAGGAAGAAGAGCCCAAATGATAATCCCTCTCTCCTGTATCCTGCATGGATGCATCATGACCATGTATTTTTTGGCAAGAAAAAGCTAAAGGTAAAATTAGAATTTGTTGTGGAAAACAACAATCATTTATCCGGAAAACTGCTTTTCTTAGTTGAAAATTTAATTTTCTGTTTAAGAATCTTTTCAATGTCCTTTCCTGCCCAATGCTTCATCCTCTAGGATAGTGGAGTCCCATGAATGAGAGCATGCAGATGGGGGGACATATACTCAGTTTCATTTCATTCCTACATGAGGCAGCAGATACAGCATATATAAATCAGAAAGAAATGAACAACCTTTTTATTATGCAGTAGAAAAACATTCTCAAGTCCTGTTTTTATCCCCGTCTTCCTACTTCAGCTTCCCTGCCTGACAGTTGGAAAGGGCCCACTTGGATCATGGATCTGAACACAGAACCTGGCCACCCAGCAGTGCAGCACAGGTCTGCAGATGGGAATATTTACCAAAGCACACTGACTAAAGCCCATTTCATGCATTTCCCACATTTTCTTTCTTCCCTTTTTTTTTAAAAAAAAAAAATATTTCTTCTGCCTATTGCAGAACATTCGCAGATTCAAAAAGGAAGCAAACAAAGTTCTGGTTTTCTCCTACAGTGGGGCCTAGGCTGCATGTTCAGCTTGGCCTGAAAGCTAACAAAAGGAATAGATGGCATCCATCAAAAGGAAGTCATTATGGACGTATCGCACTATATCAACTTACATAGGCTCTTTTGCATAACAAATGGCTGCACAGTAGCATTTGCAGTGCTTTTTGAATACCAATGAGCAGCGTGGAGTACCCTCCTCTCCAGAGGAGCATGTTCCTCATTTGGCTACAAAAGCATCACAATTAATAAAGCCGTAGAAACCCTCAAAGTGTCCAATTCCTCCTGGACACTGCCACACTGCCCCTGGAGAGGGAAGGGAGAGGGGAGGCCCCGCACAGGCACACTGGTTGCAAAAGGCTCCCTCTTGCTGGGGACGTAGCTGCCTCTGCTCTACGTTACAGATGGACTAAGACAGCTGGAGCCCACCCAAAGTAAATGCAACATTAGAGAGCAGATAAATGGGAAGGATTTAAATAGTGGCCTCTTAACTAGAGTCAAATTGGTTGTGAACTCAGAGCTCCTCTGGCCCCAGTCCAGTCACCCAGGAAAACCACAAGCTCCTCTGTTTTTGCCACTGCACAAGTGGTAACTCATTTTGGTTCTCTCCCCTGCACTGTTTTGTTTTGGGTTTTTTTAAAGAAATGTGCTAGTTTTGCAGCCCAGAGGACTTTCCTCAGAACAGCTGCACATACACCTTAAACAGCCTTGTCCTTTAGGCAAGATCACAGGGCTGTGACAGGCACTGCGATCACCCTACCCTTTGAGTTGTGCCACATAGCATAGTATGAACCAAAACCCAGTCTCCTCCTTGCAGAGCCAAATGGTCCTGCTGAGATTTGACAGATTTAGGTGTCTAAGGACACCCTGTATGAGATGTTGTTATAAAGCGCTCCCTGTTTTAAGCTGCCATAATTATAGAAAGGCCAGAGTGGGTATCTGTTGCTGGTGTGTACTGTTCAAGACAGGGGCCAGTCACCTATGCTAGGGGCTAGACAGCTTGAAGACGGCCTAAAGCCACCCCAGTCCTCCACTCTGAATGGCACTAAAGCTCAGAAGGTGGTAGGTCATCATTCCATTGCTTTTGAAAGGGCATATCTTGTGTGCACACATCAGGCACGTGCTCCTGAAGATGCAATTCCCTGGAAGCGCACCACCTTGTGGAAATGCAGACACCGCACCTCAGGAGTGCTTCTTCGAGATGATGTGGGAAGAAAAGGTGTGGCAACTGGGCATTGTGCCAAGCTGACCCAAGAATACAGTTACATTTTTAATTACAATGACTACAAGGCCTCAGGTAATCACGACCGCATAATGAGCTGTATGAAGAGGGCCTGAGTCCCCCATCCTGCATCCTCGCCAGCCACTAACTCCTGCATCAAATGATGCTCACTGGGTATAAAATGTGCTGGACTACCTCTTACCCCCTGGTCTCCTGACCTGTATGGATGAGGTGAAGCAGCAAAGAGTCCAGTCACAACAAGCGTGATCTAATCACTTGCGGGCCATGGACAAAACTTTTTTTGCCCCACAGATTTCAGTGACCACCACCCTCGTCAGCATGCTAGCATTGCAGGGCTGCATTCAGAACAACCCAGGTACAGCCTCCTGCCTTCACCGACTCCACGACCAACGCCAGTGCCGGGAGCCATGCACACTCACCGGGGTGCCGATTGGTGCTGCTTACTCTTCCTGGTGGAGGTGGCGGCGGCGGGCGGCTGGCGCATGACGTGAGCAACACCCACGTTGACGGGCTGGGCTGCGGGGAGAGTCACATGGCTAGCTAACAGCGTGGGCTGCTGCATGATGGGGTTATAATGGCTGCCATGAGCGTGGGTGTTTCTGCAAAGAGGGGAGACAGGCACATGTTTAAAATGCAAGCGGCGGCTCCTCAGCAGGCACTTTCAGGGGCTCCCACTGTCTTCACTAAGGCACCCTCCTCCAGGGCCCGTTGGGCTCCCAGTCCCCCCCAAAAGGAGTGGAAACCCCCAGGGAACTGACTGAAGGGAGCGGCATGGGCACGGCACTCCAGTTCAAGGACAGGGAACGGAGAAGCCGCCCGTAGCTCTCAGACAGGGCAGACAGGGCTGTCGCAGGCTGCCGCCTCCTGCCTTTATACTCCCAGTCTGCAGCCTTGCAAGATCCCATCCCTCCCTCCCGCCCCGGCTCTTCTCACGCCTCCTCCAGCACTGGTGGGTACTTCAGGGAGCCTCCCAACACCTCCAGTTTACCTCCAGTCTGCCAGTGGTTGGGTGCCTGCCATGGACTCCGGGATGACGGTTGCATGCTGGACAGAAGTGTGGGTGGCCACCCCGGTCAGCTGC
Organism: Burhinus bistriatus; assembly: GCA_013397275.1. Lineage (NCBI taxonomy): Eukaryota > Metazoa > Chordata > Aves > Charadriiformes > Burhinidae > Burhinus > Burhinus bistriatus. The sequence goes on from VYXH01001289.1 coordinate 389,480, forward strand.
TGCCAGGCAGGAGGGAGCAGGATCTGCTGAGTGCCACTGGGCCAGGCTTGCTGTCGGACAGAGTGAAAGCAATTTCTTAACAAGAAGCATCATATACCAAGTGTGGTGGTGGTCCATGCTCAGCTGGGGCTCCTAATAACGATCATGGTCATACTACCTAGCTCTTATAACTTATCAGTAATAGATGACAAATACTTTTAGGAAACCACAGTAAAAGCAGTAAAAATTATCAATACAGAGAGCACAAAGGAGGGCGAAAAAAATCCCTGCTCTTCAAAGCAGCAGCTGTGTTTCAGCTTAAACTGGGAATGGGAGGGATCAAAACTGATCGGCATTTCAACCCAAACATCAAACTCTTTAGCACCTCTTAATTTTGACTCTCCAGATCATCTGGGCTCTACGGTCCTATTGTTATTTTCCCCCTCATACAGCAAATTTTCCTTCCCACCCCAGCAGGACCTAAAGGACTCCAGGAACTTAAAAGGAGAACCAACTTTCCAAGGACCAGAAAAGAGAAAAGGGGGCTGCAAGGCTTTTTCAAAGAGGAAAAAAAAGAGGCATTTGGGGATACCAAAAGGGAGTGAGTATCGGTCACTGAGCGCTCCTCAGGGGGAATATCTTGCTGCACAGGCCAAAGAGCCCAGTCGCCTGCTTCCAGCTGTCCAGGAGCCCCCTGGCCAACGCAGAGCGGAGCTGTGCATAGCTACAGATGGCATGCCTCTCCTCTTCATGCGCTCTCTGGCTATGTCCAATTGGGTCTCCCCCTTGCAGGGGTGGAAATCTCTGCCCTGCGAGTTGAGCCATCACTCTGCTATGCAACCATCCCTCCAGCTGTGCTGCCACAGGCATGACTCAGGTCGTCCTGCTCCAGTGACTCCACACTATGAGTCAGATGATTGGTTTTTTGACTTGGGAAACTTTCTTTGCTATGTGCTGCCTGAAGGCAGCTCTGGCAGCTTCTCACGGCCTGGGCTGGGGAACGCAGGGGTACTGGCTACAGCCCTCCTTAGTCCCAAACGGCACCCTTATATTGGACCCATGTTGTGTTATCTCACGGCTCTAAGGTGGCTAAATTTTAAAGAGGAGAGGCTTCTTCCAGGCCTGCATTTGTTCCCACCTCCATCCTCACAAGAATCCTGTTAACTATTCCCATAATTCTCTCCTATCCCCCAGTAAAAAAACCCCAAAACACACCACATCACTCCCCCAAAAACCCACACCCTTTTCCCAGTTCTGCTCCAAAGTTTGACTGTCTTGTAATTTTCTGTGTTGCTGAGCTAGATGAAAAGGCTGCTACGGTGAGGCCTCTCAGCAACATCTGCAAAGGATGGACAGTCACAGGGCTTCTGAGAGCTCTTCATCTAAGGAGCCACAACCATGGACTGGTGCTACTTGGAGCAGGTAGGAGCAGGAGGCAAAAACACAAAAAGATCAGAGAGGAAAAAAGCTTCTCCCCCCCCCCCCCCGCGCCACTNNNNCTCCCCCCCCCCCCCCTTCTTTTCTTCTTTTCCCTTTCTCCCCATCTTTGATTTAAAAGAGGAGACTAAACTACTGTTGCAGTCATTCCCAGGGGACTACCTGGATTTGCTTGCAGAGAAAACTGTTTCCTCCCTTTTCAGGAAGAGAACTGAACAAATCTAAGCTCCTTTCCCCACTGCAGTGCATAAATTTAGATGCAGTGTCAGGGTCCAGGCACAAATTCCTCACTTATTAGGTAAGGACCACTGAATCATTTAATCTGCAGATAAGACTTGTCTAGGCTGATCCACTAGCACAGTGTGCTGTGCTTACACACGGGAGGCTTGTGCCGGCAGCCGCAGCCTGTTCTCAGTTATTGCATTACTGTGAAATTGTGCCGCCGTGGCAGAGCGCCACACTGGCCCCTGCGCTCGGGAGGTGGTGGGTCCCCCAGCGCGACAGAGCTCCCGCTTCGGATGTAGCGCAAGAATGACTAATGGAATAAGCGTGTTTGTTCTGAAAGCCGGTGGCAGGACCTCCATGGGAAGAAGTGTTGTTGGGAAGGAGTTAAAAGGAGAGAAAATCAAGAATTCAGGGCGTTATTCAAGGACAGGGGACAGTTCTGGGTCACATCATGGAAGCTGCCAGAAAACTGTACAGCTTTGTCTCTTTCGAGATCTGAAGCTGGAAAGAGCGATTTGTAAAGACAGGATCAGTCTCCTTTCACTGGTCCCTGTGCATACGGTATGTGAACCACACTTGCTTGAGAGGGTGAAAATAGACCCAGAGAAGTTACAAATAAGTTACTTTCACCACGGGCTCTGCATATTGCAGGCTGCTTGCTCTGTCTAGCTCCACGCCACAGGCTGCGGACACACAGCTACCAGAGGTGACGCTCAAAATCCGTCACTGCCTCTGCCCCAGGTCGCGCCAGCTCCTTCCCCTGTCCCTCCTCTGGGACTGCTGGTGTCATACAAAACATACAGGGAGAGCTGGACACCGGCTGCACTGGGATGCAGTAAGGCTTTGCCAGCCACAGCCATCCTGATGCAGGCAAGCACAGTGACCTGTGCCGTGTGCTGGCCAGGGAAGAAAGCCCGTTGGTACTACACAGTGCTGGAAGCACAAGAAGTGGCATCACACCTGATCAGGGGGACAAGTAAGGCAGGTGGAAAGACAGAAGTGGCTCCAGAGGCGCTATGGTCTCTGCCGGGGACAGTCCCTCTAGTAGTTGGAGCAATTGCATGGTCCGGTCTGAAGAGCATTAGATAAGCAGCTGTGCATGAGAGGAATAGCTCTCTGCTGAGAGAGAGATGCGCAGCCGCTCAGAGATCAGATGTGACTACAATGCATTACAAAGAAGCTGTGTTTTTCCATTCAGGAAACTGGAATTGGGTACAGATTTGTTTATCAGACCAGCTGCTCAGCCCTAACCGAGCGAGGCCTGCGGACACCAGATGCCACCGGCATCAATCAGAGTGCCTTGCCATCAGAGATGCAGCTAGCATTTCTCATCGCGTGAAACAGACAGATATATCAACAGGCAGACTGCCTCTCTTTTATTAAATCAAAAATTAAAAATCTGTGCAAGTGAGGAGTGTTTCTCAGAAACAGCTTAAATTCCCTTGTGGAAGTGACAGTGAATAAAATGTCAGTAGAAAGTATAAGAGGGACAGCCCATGCAATGGGAGGGAGTTCATGTAGAGCAGGGGCAGCACAGAAATTGGTAACAAAGCTCCTCCTGAACACTCCCTCTCTCCCACAGACTGCTTGGTGACCCCAACAAGGCCACCGCAAGAAGAAAGAAGGAGCTGGAGGTCCCAAAATCTTTCAGGATCCTGCTGCCTTTGGGATGCTTCAGACCCGACCCTCATCCCTTCAAGCCCCATGTAACAGCACACCTCAGGAAGCCTGGCAGAACGGCAGGGGCTTGCAAAGCTCTGTCACCTTCTTCACCCACTGCCTTGGCTGACTTGTTGCATATGCACTAGGTGCCTGCAATGGTGCCTGCACAGACTGCTTCTTGCTTTGCCATTATTTTTGGTTCCCCTGCCTCTAAGGCTCTCCTTCCCTACCAAACAAGAGAGGTGGCCACGTAGGTTGTTATGACAGGCTGCAACAGAGGTAGGTTCGATGTTTCCGACAGCCCTCTAACAATGACTCTGCTATTGGGAAGGGGCAGGGTACGTTAGCTAATGGAAATCACACAGGCCGCAAGTTGTGTTTCGATCTGTCTTCACCAGATAAGCATGGCTGGCAGCTGGCAAAGAAAGGCAATTGCACCGACAGTCTTACCCCAGCAATGCAACGCGCAGGCATAAACCCTGAAGTTTACTGGTACCTGACTGCGTATGAATGTGCTGGCATTAATGAAGGTATGGGAGATCAAGCAATCCTGAGCCAGAGGCATGGATTTTTGACTTCTAGGTCATCTTTTCCAAGCTGCACAACCTAATACTAAGTATACTAGGTGCTTTCCTGCCCCCCTCCCCTGCCAGAAACATGCCTGATATTGGCAGAGATACCACAGCACCAGCTGAAAACCAGTAGGGGCAGATTCACTGAAGCTAGCACAAGGAGGATTGAACTGCTCCTCCTTTTTGAGGAGCTGGAGTTCCCCTTGAGGATGTGCACGTGATCGGTGGTGCCCATTCCCGTTCGGGTTTTTTCTGGAAGGAACCATGCTTTTCCTGTGAGCGCATTTTGGACAAATGTGCCAAGTGCTCCTTGGCTGTGGGGCCCTTGCCTCTGCCCCCTACATCTCTCTCATAAGTTAAGAGCAGAAGGCAGCTCATAAAACAGAAGGGTGCAAACTTAAAGCACGGAAGATATTTATCGGCAGCATGCAATTCACCAGCGCAACTCCTGGCCACAAACTACCACTGAAACTGTGAGTTCAGGAGGATGCAGGAAGGTTATTACTGGTTCCTCCTCAGCAGAGGCCTGACACAGCTTCCCCCGAAGCTTCCCACTGATTCCAGTGGAGAAGCCGAAGGAAAGAAGGTCTTTCTAGAGACTTTTGCAACTCTGACATGGCCTTTGAGCTGAACAATGAACTGGGGGAGGTTTGGACATTTCGGAGAAAGCTGGAGACCCTTATATGGCTGCCCAAGTCTCCGAACTGCACCATAGAAGGCTCTCAGAGAAAGCCACTCTCCCGAGCCTCCAACAGCTAAACAATACAAAAAATACCCACCAAGCTCAGTGTCTTCAAAGCTCCTTACCTGTGCGAGCAGTCCTGGCTGGATCTGAAGAGGCTGGGCCCCAGGAGCCTGAGTGACAATGGGAACGGCATTCTCCATCCGAACTGAATACCCAGCATGCTTCGAAGGGGAAGCTTGTAACCCTGTTTCACCAGCACAGAAGGTACAGGATTAGCTATCAACAAGCATTGCTAGGAACAGGGTTCTGGTTTTCAGAGGTACCTAAGGGCACTCACTAATGTCTACTTAAATTGCAGTGTTCAGTCCCTCCAAAAAATCAGGCTCTCAGAGTCCCACATATTCCACCTCTGCCCAAAGATGTCCATCAAATGTTGATAAACATGACACATGCATAAGGGTGCAGAAAAGGCATTTACAAAGACATTATGGGATTAACTGAGTTCATATTTTTAGGATACCTCGAATCCATGGGAGATATCTTGATACAACATGTATAGGGAGAAAAGGAAGAAAGAGGAGGGAACGGCTTCTCTTCCCCCACGTTCTCTGGTTTGACAACAGAAAATGGTCCTTGCCAGCCAAAAAACACTGCTATGTGAGAATGCTCTCTTGTGACCCAAGTGGGACAGTGGGATGGGAATCCAGAACTGTGCACTCACTCAGCCATGACAGGAATAGGTGATTTTCTCTTGCACAGCTTCTCAGGACTCATATGTAAAAGGTTCTGATTTGACCGTGTAATCTAGCACGCCCCAAACTCCAACCACTGCCGACTCAGCCATGCATTAGCCTAACTGAGCTGGAGGAAACTTCCCTCTCGACCACCTGAGTGTGTGGCACAGCCTATGTTACCTCCTCGCTTTAGAGCTTTCTCAAGACAGCAAGCAGAAGATGTTAGCTTACATATTCTAGCAATACATTTCTGAAGTCAAACCCTTGAGATGCATTTTAACTATGCAGAAGAGGTCTAGCTAAACTCCCTAGTTCAAAAGCGCTTTGATAATCTTGCAGAACATTTAACAAGTGCCTAGAGACTGGTCCACAGACAGGCTTGTAGAAATGAAGAGCAGAAATTGCACCAGCTGAACCAAGGTCTATTTAGACCACTTCCTACAGACACCTGGCTAGTTTTTCAAAATTGCTACAGCATGTAAAGTCAAGTGAAGGACAACTGGCTACATCTGATCATCACCCAAGTTGTCTGACAATGGTACCTGCCACTGGTATACAGAGGCAGAGCTGTTTGCAGCAGGGCTGGAGCTGAAGGAATGGTACTGATAAATGGTCACGAGCATCTATTATGGGGGCAAACTCTCATCTCCACCAGCACCATACTCCCTGCTGCATTAACCTCTTGAGTCCCCCTTTTAACAACTGAATCACTGGGAAGTGATGAACCCGTTATTTATGTACTGATTTACTGTTGTTGCGAGGAAAGTTTTCAAGTTTACCAAAGTGAGGCAGAAGAGCCTCAAACTCTGTTCAGGGCAAAGGATGAAAAATATCACATGTTCTCCCCCAACCCCTTCTCAGTGCCTGCCCCATTATTTTAGACCAGCCACCTCCAACTCATGATGTTGGAGTTGCCTGCAAGATCCTCCATTGTTGCAAACATTTCCAGCTGCAACAACCTCATTACTCTGATCTACTAGGCCAGCAACTTTTCTACCATACCATCTGCACTAAGGAAGCTTGTTTCCAACAGGAGCTAGATGAAGCAGTAGCGGGGAGGGAGCAGCGACTGGCCAAGACCTGGCAAGGCTGTTACTTACCTTGGAAGCCTGGTGGGCAGACGATGAGAGCTTGCTGGAAGGGGTCAGGCCGGGCACAGATCTGCGCTGTTCCTGTCTGCAGGGGCATGCTCCGCTGGGCCACCGCAGCCATGGACGCCGCTGAGGGCTGGTAGAGTGCAGATTGGTAATTTAGTATGGAGACCTCAGGGTTGGCTAAGGAAATAGTGGCACTGGAGGAGGTGGGAGCCAGGTTGGTGGTCTAAAGGAATGATGGGAATTAAACAAAAACAAACAAAAAATGAGGGAGATGGGTACGTTGGAAGAAGCAAAATCCAAAAATAAAAAAGTAAAATAGTGTAAGATAAATTAAAAAAAAAAAAAAAACAAACAAAAAACAAACCAGCAAACCAAAACCAAAGAAGGGGCTAGAACAGGACACTGAGGAGCACAGAGGCAAGGGCAGCGATGGGGAAAGGAGCACTATCTGCCTGAGTAACCACAGCTGTACCATGCCACAGGACCTCCGGCCACGCAGCGCTGCTGTGTACTGCTCAGAGACACAGCACGTTCTCCAAAGCAGAACTGTAGCCCCATTTATTGCCCAACTGGCTCTGATTTGCAGCATACAGAAGATGGGTTCAGAAAATACTACTGTCCTCAAATCACATTGTTCTCTCATCACGCACATAGCTCTAGAAGAAGCTCACATTTTTTAGATAAAAAAACTCAGCACCTCCATGCCCTGTGAAGCCTCATCCTGACAGGGGAGACTCATTCCTTCCTTTCCTCTACTAGATATCTAGGACAGCACATGTCCCTTGAATTATGTTTTGAATTTGAAGTAATCAGAAGGCATAACAGTAGGTAATACTTTCAAAGTCCAAACTTCCCTTGGCTTAACATTAAAATCTCTCAGAGCGGAAACTTCAGCAGGGGATGTTACAAAGCCACAAAAATCAGCCCAGTGTTCTGCAAAACATCTAGAAATCTTAGGGTGATTTGTTTTTTATTTGGACTGAGTCTCTAACAGTTGCAGACAAACAATCCCTAAACAGCTCTGCCACTGCTCAACAAAAATATGCCCTCAGCATTCATGTCTAGGCAACTAGGATCTACCAGACCAGAGCTCACCTTTCCCCTCCATCCAAATGCACCGGCATCACTGGTGGAGATACGTGAGAAAACACTTTCTCATGGCAAACGTATGAACCCAGGATGAGGCTTTGATCAAGGCCACAGGAGGCAGCAAGCTCAGCATTTCGTGCTGCCCTGGTTGCCACCGGGCCTTGGAAGGGTACCCATGCTGCACCGCCACAGCCGCGACGACAGCCACAAGGCATGTGATGCCTCCTCCTCCTCTCTGTGCAGAGGCAGAGAAGGGCAATCTGTTCCTCTGTGCAACACACCGAGCAGCAACCATGACAGCTCCCACACTCCTAATCTCAGGAGTTGTAACTGGAAGGAGGCAATCCCCAGATATTTTGCTGAGACAGGGAGCACTAGCGAGCCAAGATGAGTGGTATGTTGAAGAGAATGGTGAAAGGTTTAGAGCTTGTTCAAATTAAAACACTCTTCCTGGAAATGTTTCTACCACTTCTAGAACCACTGGAGATACTGGTTCTGCTCAGAACACACACCCCTTATGAGAATTCAGAGATTACTACGGACCTCCCCAGCCAACAACCGATCTTAACATCAAGTGAGTTGTGAGGAAATGAAAGCAAGTCTGCATTTCCTACTAGCAATTGTGGTACAAATGGTGTCTCTGCCCTGCAGCTGGGGCCTAGGGGAGCACGTAGCATGCATTTCTTTAGTCAGCATCTCTGAAACAGCCAAGAAAGGGAACTGGTGTTTGTAACTAATACCCTATCACACCAAGCCATGACCTATCTCTGTCTGCGTCTGCTTAATGAATTGTTCCAGAAGACCTTCTGTGATCACATGTATTGAGAACTGAGTCATGAAGTCTGGTTTTCTGAGTGACACAGGAACACTCTGTACATTTACACAGAATCCTTTAGCTCCCTTGCTTTTCCAAGCACCATTTCCGCAACGCCACCTGCAATCTCTAGAGTGAATCTTGAGCAGCCTGTTCCCAAAAGGCTTAAAAGACAGTAGCTATTTCTTGAGCTTCAGACTCCTAGAGTGCTGTCCCTGGGGAGTTTCCTTTCACTGTTGTAATATAGTACTGCAGTAAACAACCTAGCCTGCTAGTCACATAAAATTTGTCAACCCAGCACCCTCCAACACTGGGGCATGTAAAACTAACACAACAGTCCAAAGCATGATTACAAAGCCAGAGCCCACCAATGTAGAGTGCAATTTGTTCAGAGGGGGGGTATGTGCACAGGGTTCCCACGTCAACTGTGGCACCTGGAGTAAAACCAATGAGAGATAAGAATAAGCATTACCACTAAACTCTTCTTTCCTGTTGATCGGTTACGGTGCTGTGTCTGTTACAGAAGGGCTTAAATTCTTTCAACGTCAATGCCAATTTGAAGAAGTGCTGTAAGATCACAAATACTTCTGCCTGACCCAGGGAGTGCAGTCCTGCTTGCTGCATTAAGGGACTAATGAGCTTTTCCCCATAGCAACTTCCCAAGTAAGCAGGATTTGTCACCCCCAACAAGAACATAAACAATGAGGGCAACATTTCACCGTCGCACAAAATGTCACAAGACTACCACTTGCCTGAAGAAAAGAGAATGAGGAAGAGTGGAGGTAGGACAGTAAAAAAGTACCATCTTTTTGCAGGCATGTTAAATGGGATGCTACTTTGGTTTCCATCTGCTAGACCCTACCGATACAAACATTTCAAGCACTGGCTGCTTCTGATCGATGCCCTTACCTGGTTGTGGACTGTGTTCAGCTGGTTGTTAAAAGTCATGGTCAAGTTGGTCGACGTGCTTGGGGCTACATGGGTGATGAATGGCGTCTTGCTCTGGTTCACTGTGTCATACATATTCACCCGCCGCTTGCAAATCTCCATGTTCTGGAAGCAGGACTTGACACTGTGTAAAGGGAGGACAAGGAAGAGACAGAAAATCAACCAACCAACCAACCAACATAGGTTAACAGTTGATCACAGTGGCCTTGCATTAGGTCTCCACGGCAGGCTCGGCACATTCTAGGCTCTTAAAGCCCTTTGCTATCTTATGCAGGTCTCTTAACCAGTGAGAGTCAGATTAACCCTGTACTGAAGAGGGCCAAATGAGTGTCAAGATGAGAGCGGCTGCTCTCGGACTCCTGGGTGCCCTCATGGGTCTAAGCACTGCAATGTAAGTCACAGATAGCAAGCAAATCTGTTGGTCTTCAGGTGGCAGGGCAAGAAATACAAAGTGGCTATTTTAAGAGAGTGAAAGAGACTGAGAGTAAGAAAGAAAAATATTGTTTTTTCTGATGATTGAGACTGAGAGGAAAAGACAACTCATGCTTTCTGCCTCAAACGTAAGCCTAAAGGTAGTTTTAGAAGGCTTTAGCAAGGAAGAATTTTACTATTCTTGGTCACCGAGATCCCTGAAAAATCTTACTTTTCTTTTAAAAAGTAGTTCACCGAGAGCTGAGTCCAGCCAAGCGGTTAAAGCACTGCCTCTGTCTGTCTGAACACTGGCTAAGCATCTGCATATGCTTATCTTAAAGCACATGAGCTGTCCTCTTGGAGTCAATGGGACGATTCATATCGCAAAAGGTTATGCCAAATCAGATTCATCAACGTCCCAAGGGAATCAGATTCTGAGGTTATCTCAGACTGAGAGCTGGATCTCTGGGGGGAAAGATTACAGCTTCTTCCTCTGCACAGACTTTTCTTTAAATGTTATTGATATAGCAATGGAAATTTTGAGAAGTACCATATTCTGTATCCCCAGTAAAGGAGATGAAATACTCTCTGTATTGCTAGAGCACTCCAGGTGTCTGGTACATGAAACTGCCAATATTTCATTTTTATAATTGGGATACGAAAGCATTCAGAGGTTTAAGAGATAACAACATAGCGATCTTGCGCAAAATTGTATTTTTAATAAAATCTCATTTTTCCAAGGTCTAAAAACCAATACAGGTTTTCCATGATTCTTCCATAATAATTGTTTTTACAAATGTGACCTCAGAGTCTGAAACACAACCCAAAAATTATAAAGGCATTTATTTTATTTCCATTATCCCAACCCAGAAAAATAGAAAATTCAAGCAGTGAAAATCAGCTGTAGCTGTAAAAAATCAGCTGTATGTGTAATTTCTTTTGTAACAATGTAAGCTGCTAGAGGTAGGGGAGGTAAACACATCCTCACATTATTTTCAGAAACAAATGTCCCTTCAAAAGGAACAAGCTCATACGGTCCCTAGGGTTGGTCAGGAAGAGGATCTAGATCTTTTTATCCCTATCTTGTCTCTTACTCACATGGTCATCTGTCTTCTCTTACAGGTAATATCTTGATAACGGGATCTGTGCCATAAACACCTGCAGACAAGACAGGCTCAGGACACTGTGCATAACTGCGCATTATGTGCATTCATTTAAAGAACTATGAAATACCTGTAAGTCGCAGAACATTCAGAAAAATCAAACACTTATCAAATAAATATAGAAGATTATTGAATTGCGTTTTTCCAGTCAAATATGAATATAATTCTCTCTCCAAAAAGCAGAAAGCACAAGAAAGAGTATATATTCTGTACATGGTAAACTGTGTGTGTTACCAAACCGTTTTATGTAACAAGGTATAATCTCTACTAATGTAATGCTGCGTTCTCTGTCTTTACTTCAAAAGAGGGCGGGGGGCGAGGGGGAAATAAGACAGGGACAGAGAAAAATGGACAGAAAGACTGAGGAATACCCAACAATTCAAGAGCCAGGCAGTTAAATATGTGACATGGGGAGCTAAACTCACTTTGCTGTTTGCTTGGAAGTAAGCAGAACAGCCCCTCTCAGGCTGCTCAAACTTGCAGCCTCTCTGAAGCATGCCACCGCAGAGATTCCTTCCAGAAGCGACATCTTCCATATATTCTCACTTTCTTTGCTGCCTGATTTACTTTCAAGAGAGATTACAACTCCCTGCATCTCTCGAGGCTTTGAAGCTTCTATTCTCAAAACCACAGGCAATCACAGACAAAATTTCCATCAACTTGCCACGCTGGTTACAGCTTATTGCTCTCTTTACCAATCACCGCTTCCAATGCAGAGGGGCTGCGCAAGGCTACGCGCCCGGCTGGCACAGCATTTAGTATTCAGAGATCTGATGCTGAATTTTTTATTCAGGTAAAATTCTCACTGCTATTGGCTCCAATGATATTTTCAACCTTTCTGGGGCTTTGCCTGGGCAGCCACAAGTGAGCGCTTCAAAAATGAAGATGCAATTATGGTCTGCTGCGTTAGCGGAAAGATTTCTGATGGCAATGCATTACGCCACAAATCTCTCCTATCTTACACAATCAGTTGTTGCACAGTAAGGACTGTTGCAAGTGAAAAGTCTTTTGTATATGATGCTAATGCTGTTAGAAAATACTGTAATTTTTCTATTTATGAACATTTTTATATGGAACTTACTTTCTCTCTGTTTAGCACAACAATATCTCCCCAATTGTTTTCATAGAGATAATAATGCTCAAAGATGTCTGTGCAGGGTAAGTCTGAGTCTACACAGATCGTGCACCCACTAGCTTCTGGTAAGCAGCTGCTCTTATCTTGTGATAAATGTAACAAAAAGGCAGCTACAGCTTCTTCACAGAGGGAAAACTACCTTAAATGAACTTGAAATAGCACAGGTAAGAGCACACATATGGGCAGGAGAGGTGACACACAGTAACCTGTTGCTCTGCAGCACCCACACAAACATACTCTATGGCTTTTTAAGCAGTCCCCTTTATCTTCATACCTGAGCTCCTCACAGCCTTTAAACATCCATGCACATGGCACCCATTGAGGTACAGTGACGTGCCAGTAACCGTTCTCCTGACAAGGTGAAGGGACAGCCTGCAAAAGCACCTTGAACTGCCGAGTACTGTAGAGCAGGATGTTCAAAGCTAGGTATGCTGAAGGCTTTGGAAAACTCCCACTACATGTCTGCCTTCACTTGCACCTGAGAAGCCTGGCCCTACGTGAACTGCCCAGGGGACAAGACCAATGTGCTGGGTGCAGGTTTCCTGTGTTTCGGGCTGCTGCGCTCCATGGCACAGCCTTACGAGAAGGGGAGTCACACTTAAAGGCACCACACTTCTTCACATTTCCATTGGGCAGTGGAGTCCATCTCCATTCCACAAATGGGTCAGCTGAGGTCAGAGCATGGTGTTTAAGGTCACACAGGCAGGCAACAACAAAGCTGAAAACCGAACTCCTTGTCCTGTTGCCTGTGCCTGTAAACCTGCTGCAGAAAAAGCTCTTCCCTTAAAAAGCAAACAGCCGCAAATTGACCCCCGCAAGGTTCTGGGAGGAAGGGTCGGCTCCCCACTGCAGATAAGGTTGATTACTGCAGTAACAATCAGGACTATATTACTTTGAGATATACTGATACTTTCAGCACTAATTGCATAATTTCTTCTGCATTTTAATGCAAACATATGTAATTATTGAATATTTACATAATGAATGTAGCACACTCTGCAGTGTTTTAAATGCCAAGCACCTACAACACAATTCTTGCAACCTTAAGAATTGGCAACTCTCTTTTTTTTTAACCAGAAAAAGATTAAAACTTAGGGCTTAAGCATCTCAGTAATGCCCCTCAGATACATTTGGTCTCCACCACAACCAGCTCTCCTCTTCACCCCTCAATTCAAAACCCAAGGGAAATGAAAGCCACGTACTGTGTGCTGTGAGGGAAATCGAGCAAGTGCGTCATGGTGACAAAAGGGTGGTTCAGAGTTTCAATGGGTGTTATTCTCTTATCTGCATCTATCGTCAACATCTTCTTTAACAGATCTATAAACTCCCGCCGGTCCGCCTTTTCCACCAACATATCACTTCCTTCCAAATCTGTTGTCATGTTCACCTAAAGGAGAAAGGACAAGGGTGAGCGCTAAAGGGAAAGAGCAGATGGTCAGGTCTCCAGCAAACTGTGTTTACTCCTCGTTGGAGCACATGCCCTGCAAGCCTCCTTGTCTAAAGGGTAGCTGCTGAAGTCACACGGCAGACTCCACGGTGGCTAGTCATCTGGCTTGGGCACGTCAGATCTCTAGACAGACTGTTAAGTGTTCAGCTTGCTTGGGTCAATGGCTAATGAAACACTTAGTCACCCTCCACTGAAGATGAACAGCTTCCATGTGGTAGCAGGCAAGCTCTGATAATCAGTATATTTATCATATAAAGGACTGTGTTATCAGACACTTACCTATGTGTCCTGTGAGCAAAAAAGATATATAAAATAAATACAAATTGTCACTAGGTTTATGGGAAACATCCCATTCACGTATCAGATGCCAGGAAAAAAAAGCTTCATGTTATTTCATCCATTCATACAGTCCTCCATTTCTGCATGTTTGCTTGTGAATGCTACAACATCTAAACTTTGCTAGCACAAACTCCAGTTTTGTGTTAGTGTTGTGCCAGTTTAGCACGCTACTTTGCTAGCACAAACTTCAGTTGCAGCAGTGGTTATGCTGGAATTAACTTTCACAACCACACGGAATTGACACAATGAATTAGTACTCTCCATTCCCTCGGATAGCCACATTTTACAGAGAGCACGTTCTTCTGTGGCCATGGTGACTATTTCCAATGTCACTGTTTTACAAATGGAAATATTAAAGCACACAGAAGTAAGTGACTTGCCAGTGGTTGCACAGAGGAGCACTGGAGACACAAGAGAAAACACAGGATTTTGACAGTCAGAGATGTCACTTAGCCATTTTCCACAGCTGCTTTACTAGAGCACATTGAGCCCACATACCCCTCTGTGCAGTCTTCCCAAAAAAGCAGCAGATAACAAGCTGATTTGGAAGGCATAATTCTGGTATTTCTCAGGAGCTGGCACAAGAATAGGATACACAGAGAAATCATGTAGCTCCCCGTTGTTAGCATTGCCCGAAAGCATGCGAAGCAGTCTTGCTGGTTACTCACCAATGCTCTTACCTGTGCCATATCATCCAAACAGTTGAAAATATACTTTCTTGCTTCCTTCGACTTAATCCCTGTCTCTGCCTCATGATCATCCGGTGTCTGCTCAAAACAGGAGACAGGCATTGACCAGAACTGCCCTGCAATCAGCTGCAGGTATGTGCCACTTCCAGCTTCTGCCTTATCCTGCCCTCATCAGAGAGCACTGTGTCTCTCTTGCCTGACCAGATAACACTTACGCTATCTCCACTATGGTTATATGACAGCTTTTGTGTCACAAGGTGATCTATCTCTTCTTTTTCACTTCAGAGGACCCTCCCAACTATGGTGGGAGTCCCAAAGGTCTCTTATACCCACCCCAGCATGAGGCTCAGCATCCCATCCTTACAGCCAGAAGCCCACTGGCCTCTCTCCTTGGGGACTGAATGCAGCCAAACATGCTGGTACAAGAGACTCAGGGCTCACTTGAATTACTAGTGGTTTTGACTGTCAGAATTAAAATGCTTTCTGGTGGGTTTTTTTCCCCCCAATGTGTTAGATATTAGAGCAAAGTCTGCCCAGGGCTTATTTCATTTAAACTACACATCAATTCATTGACTACTTAGAAGGAGATTTCCAGGTCAATTCCAGACTTAAACTTCCCACAAAGCAGTGCCAAGCAGGTGGGCTAAGCGCTGCAGACTTTGGGCATGGCAGTTTTACCTCGGGTTGTACCCACCCCAATGTCTGTGCTGCACTGCAAAAAGCAGAGACCTAGGCTCTGAGGTGACCTGAATGTCTCCTCACTTCCAACAAACAACTGCAAGGTAAAAGAAACAAGGCAATGTCTTCCTACCTTCAGCCTCCACAAAGGATACGGTGAGTCCGTATCCCTGTTGAAAAACCTTGTAGTCTTTGTCCCTGCACTTAACAAATACTCTGCTGGTAAGCCCTGCGTCTGTGAAATATAGCGAATCTGTAAGAGAAGGATGAGAGGTCACTGTTCATCCTGTGAGGATGTCTGGAGGTCTTCCTTGAAGGAGGGCAGGAGGCATTTAAAACAATAGAACAAAGAAAGACAAAATGTAGCACGTAGTTAGACTGCACCAAAAAAAACCCCAGTGCAAGGAATGAGAGGAAAGAGAATTCCCGTACGGCAACCCTCCATTTATCATGTACATCACTGGAAACTCACCCTTACAGTACCCCCCCACAAAGCCTATGGATAAAGGGAGGAAAGTCCCTAGGTTTTAGAGGTCAAAGAGGAAGACCCACACAGAGATTGCAATGGGGTGTTTCACCGCTTTGCACCTTTTTATGTCATGCTCCCCTCTCCAGGAGGTAATTTCAACCATTTGATATTTGCGCTCTAACTTTTCCTGTTTTTTCCCCCAGCTGAGCGCACAGCCGTAACTAGGAGCAGTTTGAAGTTCAAAACGGAGGACTATGAAGTGACTATCTTTGAACTTAGATGAAATACACACTCAAATGAACTGACAGCCTCATGGTATGTAAAGTACTTCATCTCTATTGCCTACATGACTTCATTTGTTATTTGGGTTACTTCCATGAGTATGACCTCACTGTCACTCACACAGCTAAAAGATGCTACACATGTGCTTCCAGTATCTCAGACTTTTAATTTATTTATTCAAAGGAGAAAGGGTCTGTGATTACACAATTAGAGGCTGATCTCACACACGCCTGGGGTGCCACACGAATCCTTAACTTTGCCATCTCCTGACTCCTGAATGTTTCACTCTGCAAAATTGCTACAAACTCTGCAAAACCACTAAAAATAGTCATCTACTCTAGAAAATTCTAGGGAAGAATGGGAAATGTTTTTGAGAGAAGAGACAGAGAGGGCTAAAAAACATTAAATAAAGGCATAAAAAGCAGCCGTGGTTTCAAAGACTTCCAAGCACTCAGGAAACGGTTCACTGAGCATGACTTGTTCAACTCTGCTTCTCCTCAGGTCCATCGGAGCTTGTGCACCTGAAAAGCACCAGGATCCTGCCCGCAGCCCAGCACCAGTGCTGCAGGGCAACTTGGCTGCAGCAAGGGCCCAGGATCAGCCCCTGCCCCTCTCCCAGCTCCCCAGGAGCCATCACCATACTGCACTGGAGGAAGCTTTGTGCTGGGCAGTTAAGCCGGGCAGGTAGATACGGTGATTTCTTTTTCAGCTGTGTTTTATGCCTTTTGGGGTGTAGCAGGGAGGAGAAAGAAACCTACTCTTCATGCTTGGTAGCTGATTTTCAAATGCTTGTAAGTTTTTCAGCTACTTCTGATTTCCTTTGGAGTCACTAATGGCCTTGCTCTTCACTGAAGGTTATTTACCCTGCCAAATCTCACCTTTAAAGCTCTGGCTAAAAAAATACTACTTACAAAAGAAAAGTCAAAGAAACATTTTCATATATGAAGAACTTATTTATTACCATGCTTTTTTTTTTTTTTT
>VYXH01001289.1:406346-443776 GCA_013397275.1 Burhinus bistriatus
TAATTTTCTAAAAGAAAACAGACCCTTTTCCGGCTGCATTTGCAGACAGCTACGATCACCCTGAAGAAGACTAGGGGAATGGAAAGTGTTCTACAGCCCTGGCTCTTGCAGCCGCTGCACTATCACTTTTAGGACTACAAAAGGAGAGTAAAAGCCTATAGGGAGAGAAGCGCGACAGCTTATATTAACTGGAAAGCTACACCACTGTGAACGTTCTCCTTCTTCTCATTGCTTTTAACATGCACCCTCATAAAAGGGGTTATGAAACACAGCAGCGTTTGTGCAGTTTCTTCTAACAAATAAACCTTTATTCAACGCTTGCTGTTACAGCAGAGAAAGGGTGCCTGCTCTGCTCAGCGAGGAGAGACACGTACAGAGCTCTCCAGACAACGGCAGAGTTGACTCTTCATTGAGACTTCACTTAGGCAGTCGGGTCTTAAAAGCCACGTTACCTAGAATAAATACCCCAGGTGGATAACGAAAAAGTTGACTGGGGGAGGGAAGTGTGTGTGTGTAAAAATTACATATCCCTTATTATCAAAACAGAAAAAGTTGGCATCTTTTCACTCTGACAAAAGAAGGGAAAAAAACTCCAACCTGTGAACATCCGTGCTCTTACCATCTTACCATCCAGGGCAATGTCCGTACCCACCTGATCATACTCCGAAGCTCCCGGGTACAACGGCCAGCCCAAGAACAGCTCTGCAATGACACATCCCAACGACCACATATCGATTGCTTCACAAAACGGTAAACCGAGGATGATTTCAGGGGCTCTGCAAAGGAAGAGGTTAGAAAACATCAGCAACGAGAATGGATCCGCTCAGCTGGCGTAGGGAGGCTGGCGCAGAATGCGATGTTCACGAAGCTGCCCGCTGCCAACAAGTGTCACTGCTCCTACAGAGCTGAGGGTCCCACTGGCTACTGGCAAAGTGTCTGCTAACCAAGTACTAACCAGTGAATATTAATCCTTGCAGAAGAGTCCTCTGCCAGCATTTCGCCAAGAGAGTCCTACGTTTCACAGCAGTTTGCAAAGGAGAGAACTACCATTATTTTCATTCGGCGGGTGGGAAAACGAAGCACAAAACGAACGTTGTGCGTTCAAGGCCACCCAATTAAGGCCCCCACTCGAGGGTCTCGGGCCCAGCTTGCCAGCCTGTGGAGGAACCGTGTGGACTCCCTGTGGTGAAGCATCCTCCCTTCATGCAGCTCTGTGGGCTTCACAAACAGCCAGACATTAAATAATCATTACAGGACTGGTATAAAAGGATTACTGACTTTTTAAACAAATGGATGTAACCATAAAACAGAGAAATAACGTAATTATAACTATTAGACCTAAGCCTTTTCCTCAGGAGGAAGTAGCCAAGAAGCCTTCACTTCCCACTCTGTCCCAGGCACCTGATTAGATTTCCTCTTCCCTTCCAGCCCAAACAGCCAAAATGTGGTGGCACTCCTGCTACACATTTACTGCTGGCTTCAGGAGCTGGCCACTGAGGCACCTCTGCTCAGGGAGTTTTGGTGCCAGCCCTGCTGAGGAAGGAGAGGACAAGGTAAAAAAAGCTTTGCTTCAGCTCTCCAGGAGAATCCCCAGCTGGGGTATGGAGGAGAAACCCAAGTAAGCAAGACCAGTCTCAGCTCAGACTTCCACAGGACCTTAAGGTGAGGGTCATTTCACCTTTCAGTCAGCTAAAAGCTGGTGCCAAATCTTAGCCAGGTACCATGCAGATCATGCAGTCAATGGAGAGACGCCCCCTTCCTGCCCCCGGCCCAGGGGGATTTGACCCAGTGTCTTGGGATGGTTTGAATCTTTCTTCACTGAGGCTAGACAAGCCCCCTAAACTCCAGTGGCCAAGGTGAGACAAGATGAATCCTCCCCTTAGCGCCCCAAATGCTTTGTGTTTCAAAAGCAACTTCTATGTGGAAGAATCAGAAGTATCTTACAAATACTGAAAACGTTACACAAAACCCACCTCTGCACACAAACACCTTCCTTACTTTCCCTGCCTCAGCCCAAACATGCAGTTAAGTGCCATAGTTCCTGTTTTACACAGAGATCACCTAAGGCTTCTCCTTGCTCTTCTTGCAGATCTTGCAACATTTTCTTCTAAAGCCCCAGCTTCTAGTGTCCGGTCATGTACAACAGAAAGAAAAACTTACTTTCCCATACTCCTCTAACTATTTAAAAAAAAAAAGGCAAAAAAAAAAAGCAGAAGACAGATAACAGAAACAAACATGCATTGCTTTAAAACTTTCATCATTTTAAAAACAGCCTTGGGATTTCTTGGGCCATGATGCATATTTTGGGAATGCCTGGGGTTGACTATTGAGCAAATCAAGTGCCACCATCCAGAGCTGGAAATAGGGCCCATGGTTCCCAGTTTCCCATCTGTCATCAGGATAAGATCTGACACTAGTGAGATCATACTAAGGATTACCAATTGCAGTGGAAAATATTATGTTTTAATCACGCCATTACATAGTCATGTGAAGACAAGTCTTTCGCCAAGAAACCAAGCAAAATGGGTAATTTTTTCCAAGGAAACAAGCAAAGTCCCTGTAGCAAGAATCCATGTCCCATCTTCAGTCCACAAACTTCCCCAATTTTGGGTTGACTGGTAATGATAAAAGACCCAAACTATCTGTTGTCAAGCCAGCAATGCAGAACATAAAAATTACAGGAAATTCTGGGATTTTAAGGCTAGGATGCTTTGTGCCATTCCCACAGAAAATAAGCCAAAAGCTTAAAAAGTGGCTACCCTTAGCCCTTTTAGCTTCATCTGTGCTTATTGTTCCCATATCCCACTGTTCTTTAGCCTATTGTGACAAACACCAATCTAACACCAATCTCTCCTTAGGAAGAAGGAGTTAATTTTCCTCCTTTCTTCCCCATTCCGTCATCCCTGCATGCTACTCAACACCTAGACAAAATGCAGAGAGAAAAAGACAGCTATGGTGACCTGAGTCTCATTACTATGTAAATCCTGCATTCAAAGCCATCTGCCTCTCCCTGTCTGCTTTCCACACAGCGAACGAAATGTCCCTGGTCACTAATGAGAGCTCAGCCACGCACCGCCTGAACTTCAAATCCCTCCCACTAACTTAAGCGCAAGGGTGGACTATCGCTGGGATATTCCCAACGTGATTTTGTGTAGAAACCTCCCTGTTCATAACAATCACTTGCACTGCTGTCATATGCAGCACGCGCCTCCCCCCCTCTCTCCCCACACTCATGCTGCCAACACCTCCAGACCCCTGTAAAAAGGGATGACCTAGAATTTGAAGTTCCAAAATTTCTAGGTTTTTTTTCTCATGAGTATTCGGCTGACCAGCAGGTTTTCCTTAAAGCTCCAGCTTCTAGAGTGCAACAATTAGGAGAGAATTTCTTTTTCACACACAAAAGAAGTTTTACACCTCCACTGTTGGGAAGAAACCACAAAACCAGTGTCCATACCACTTAGACACATAAAAAGCAACTAAACGGAATGTCATTAATTATATTAAACCAGACCTACCCTTGTAGGGAGGGGAGGTGGTGAGATAGTTTTATGTTATTTTACGTTTTTGAAAGCTGGTATTTGCATTACTCAATCAAGCCTAAACATTAGTTGCAATCTTTGCCTGTTCAGTCCCAAACAGATGATAATTTTGGAAGAGCAATGAGAATCCTTGTGAGAGCAGGGCCAGATCGAAGCGATATGGTGCCTTATGTACACTACAGCCAGCGTTCGCTGCGGCTTTCTCCCAGCCCTACCTTTGCATCGTGACTGCAATTTTTCCATGGAGAGGGAGTGGCTCTAAGACAAAAAGATCTTATTAACTTAATTAAGCAGTCATTAAGACATCAAAAGAACGACAGGTATCGGACACCACACAGGCTTCCAGATTTTCAGCCAGCAGACACCTCCCGTTTGCCGTGCGAAAGAGAGAGCTGGAGTCACCCCAGGAGGAGCAGTGGTCTGCCTGCCTGCTGGCACTCTCTGCTAAGGGCCAACGACAAGTGCTTTGGTGGAAGATGCTACGAGTTCTGTAATGAAACAACTCGTCCACTGATAAAATGCGTTCTGAACCTCTGTCCGGTGGAAATTCTCCTGTATGCTCAGTTATGGATGCATCGATCCTTCTGCACATAGACCTTTATCTAACACGTGGAACTCCTCTCTTTCTTAACATAAACATGTCAGTTTTTTAAGACAAGGTGAGATCTTGACTTCAATCACACATTGTGGCACGGAGTTTCCCAGGCAACCTTCTGCTTTCAATAGCATCTTAACTCAGTTGTTTAAAGCCTGATTTTCCTTCATTAGGTTTAAATTTGTCACCTCTCACTTCATGTTCACATGGGTTGGCCTAGAGGTGAAGACAGAAGCACTTGAATCACCTTTCTTTTAGCACAAGCTATTTTTATATTTCTGCCCTGTTTTCCCTTGTTTGCAAAAACTTCTGGCTTCTGAGTGGTCCATCCCATGGACGTTTCGATCCACTTCCACCACCTGGCCCTACAACTCCCTCTTCCTGACGTGACTGCTTGGAGACAGGCTGACCAGACCTAGAAACAGTTAAACACAAGGATATTCCCCAGACTTATTTTACACTATTTGCAGAATGCTTTTGCGTTCCAGTCTTCCCTGAGCCTAATATTTTGTTTGCTTTTGGAGTGACACGAGGCATTTCAGCAGCTGTTTTATCTGGGAGATCCTCTGAGACACACAGTCCTTTCTCCAGAGGAGCTGCAGTTAATTTAGGACACAGAATTATGTAGAAATAGTTCAGTTTTCCTCTTCCAGTGTTTACTGTCTTTCAGTACTCCACTGATCTGGCATAATGTCTGTAATCTAGGTCAAGGCCCTTAAATGTTCTTTTCTGCAGCCTAACCTAAGCAAGTCTGTGGTATCTGCACACTTACGCACTTCACTGCTGGTCCACCACTTTTTACAGATAATTAATACATTAAATAACTCTGATCCTAAAATGTGCATGCATGCCACTCCATAATGGACCCTTTTATCCCTAAAAGCACTCAGATTTACCTCAGCTGCTCCAAGAATGGTGTAATTCTCTTTTCCAAAGAGAAAGAAAACATTTCCATGGCTTAGCCAGTTCTTATATGGGATTTCTCCATTCTGCAGCCGGCAACACTATGTAAAGGGCAAAATACCCTATTAAAATCTGCACGTCAGAGTATTGTAATTATAAATCAGAAGAACAATTCACATGGTGGCAGGTCGTCCCAGAACAACACTGAGATCTCCAGCAGATCTCTCCATGGCTGCACAGGGAAGTGTTTTCCATCCCGATAATCCTGCTTGGTTTAACACAGGCTCACCAAACCTTTCAATTGTGTTGGGGATCTTGTTTGAAACCACGCAAAGGCAACCCACTGCCAGATACTTCGGTACACGTAGGAACATCCCCATTTACCACTCTCCACCAGTTTTTTGGCTGTGCATCCGCAACGCCCTCAGCACAGTAATTCCAGCCTCTGGTACAAGACACACAGACAGAAAACAGAAAACTTTGCCCTCCTGTCCTCCCTCCCATGACCTGCCCCTGACATCTCCCAATGAAAGGCACTCCCCTTCTGTACGCACAGGCACAAGCTGCTCTACAGCTCACGCAGATCTCGCCAGCATAGACCAAAGGTTTAGAAACCACTAACCACCAACGTGGGAGAGACTGAAGAGCCCCACCCCAAGAGCCTCTGTCTCCAGGACAGAAGCAGCCAGGCCATGCCTGCTCCACACATCTCCTACCCCTTTCCCAGACCAAATTACTCCCCTGGCCAGCAAAGGGTGACCTGCTCCTCGGCTCAGCACTGGGTCCGGCAAGTCCCCCATCACCTTGGAGCTCAGCTTCAGTGCGCTCGTGTATACCAGAGAGCTGCCCGTGCTGGGTGCCAGGGACCCAAGACATGAGGGTCCCCGTGCTGGCAGTGCCCGCAGGTCCCCAGAGGCAGAAGTGCCATCTCATCATTTGCTTGCACCTCACATATGACCCTGTCCTGCTTTCAGGCCTGCCGCTGGCAGAGTATTTACTTTAGCAACCCTGCTTTGTGGCAGGGTAATTTCATTGTCTGGTGTTTCTGTCAGGAAAATTAATTACCAGTCTAGCTTGCTGGCTTTTTCACCCACACATCACAGGACATTAAAAACAAATGCCAAAAAAATTCATTTCCACAGACTTGGATTCAGAGAGCTGGGCTCTTTCTGAATTTTAAAACTACCCTGCAAACTGCCCTCCTCGGGGATAATTTACCACCTCTGGTAGGGTCCTGTGGCCAAGCGTGATTGTCTCAGCAGAGTCCTTCATGGACAAGTATACATATCAGACAAAAATATAACTCAAAACTTGATACTTGCTGGCACCTTGAGCTGAGAGCATGCCTGCTCCTTGCCTTCGGGGCGACGCTTCTAGAAGAAGGTTGCGGGCAGCTGCAGGCAGTGCTGACAGACCTACAGTGATGCTGTCTGCTGAGTCGATAGACACAGCTCCCGTCTTCTTCTACCTGTTAGTCTCACCTGCCAAAGCCTGAACTTCAGGAAGCAGCAGCTTTCACATCTCCATCCAGAAAGCCCTGGACAGAGGCAGAGAGGCAGGAGCCGGATCTCCTGGCCCAAGCAGGCACACGCTGACCAGCTGCATGCCCAGGGCTCAACCTCCCTCAGCACTTGTGCTTTCCCACGCACCAAGATACCTCCTGTCAGGAGGAGGAACTGCATCCTTCACGTGTCTAATAAAGGGGCTTTATTCAAGCAATGGGGCTCCATCTTCCTCCCAGCTGAATCCTTTCTTCAGCATCTTTATGGACTCTTTCTCATATCTGCTCACTTGACCCTTTTCTATTTTGTGGAGGTATCCACTTTTTATTGTCGTACACTGTCGCATGCAGAGTACCCTTAGCTCTTAGTTAATGGAGAAGGAGAGCACACAGCACTTTTTTTGTCTCTCTGTACCTCTCAGACCCCAAATCACTTCTTAAGTGCAGGGCTGTAAAAGGAGACAGGTTCATATTCCAGGACTAAAAGGTTATAGTTGCTATTTCCCTCACCCCTTCACCTCTCCACTAGCACAGACACCTGGAAGGGATGCAGACATCTAATATGGATGACCCCCAGACTCAAGGCCTTCCTCTGCTCCAGGGCTGGGCAGTTGCAGACTTCCCACCTGTGAAAAAGCCAGCCATCAGGGCCAGAGCTTAACACCTACATGCACCAACAGCTCCTGCTCGCTTGCTCACTCCCCGTCCCGTGCAGTGGGCAGGACAACAGTTCCAGACCCCATCTGTGCTGCTCCCAGCCAGGGAGAGCCAGGCTCAGTCTCATTGCTGGCCTCGCTGTGGGACCTCTGCATTCTTCCTGCATCCCCGAGTGCTGAAGTTTGCTCTGATGTTCAGCTGAAGCCCATACAGAAGTGGTGCAGCTCTGCAGACTGCTTGCTAGGGCCTCAAGGACTGCCATGATCTCTGGACCATGTTGGGAAGCACCAATCCAGCAGAATCACAGAAAGGGACAGCTCTGGGAGTCAGGACTCATCCCAGAACACACAGGCACACCGTGACTTTCAGATCCCAGCAAAAATTTCAAACTCCGGAGAGTTTAGTCAACACAGGGATATTCATGAGGAAGGGATATTCATGCAGGAGGGACAGGGCCATTGAGGAATGTCACTAATCTATCAGAGTACACTGCTTACCCACAAAGATGTTTTCATTTGAGTTGTAAGGAGGGACGGTGCCTCTAAAGGGTCTACTAAAATGCTCCCTATTTCACATGTCAAACACAGCTACACCCAATTGCTGGCAAGGACTGTGGGTGTAGCCACAGCCTTTTCCAGGGCTGTCAGACCACCAGGACAACCACCACTAGAGGGTAGCTCCAACACTGCATTGCTCACGTTGCCCTCACCCATCTCTCAAGATTAGTTTGCAACATATCAAAAAATATCTGTATCAGCTCAGAGGACTGGAAGCTGCATCCACTCAGCCTTCGGTCATGGCTTATGTTACAGGACATAAATATAAACTGGAGGCTGGTAACAAGTGAGGTACCACAGGGGTTTATCCTGGGGCAGGTCTTGTATAACATCTTTATCACTGACCCAGGGGAGGAGGCAGAGTGTGCACTCTCATTCAGTTTACGGGTGACACCAAACTGGAGAGACCCGGTGATGCGCTTGAGGCCAGGGCTGCCACCCAGAGGGATTTGGACAGGCAGGAGGCATGGGCAAATGGGGACCTTCTGAAACACAGCCAGGACAAATGCCGAGTCCTGCCCATGGGATGGATGAGCCCTGGTGACAGTACCACTAGGTGGGAAAGGCCATGAGCACCTTAACTTGGGGGGCAGTGGGCTGAAACGAGGACCCTGGTAACAGCTGGACCAACAGCCTCCCTGGAGCAGGGCCAGCAGACCAAGGAATGTGATGACCCAACTCCAGCCACACTTGTGAGACCACATCTTCATACCATGTTCAGCCCGGGACCCTCAGTGCATGGGGAAACTGGAGCAACCTCAGCGGAGGGAGAGGCAGACATGGGGGACCTGACAGCAGCCTGCCCCCTTCTCCTCTGCCACATGGAGAAGATGGTGCCAGGCTCTTTGCTCAGGTGGGCAGCAGGAGGTGGAGATGACAGTCATAAACTGAAACAGGGAAGGTTCCCAATGGGGACAGGGCAAACACCTCTACTGTACAGATAACAAACCACCAGCACAGACTGCCCTGAGACACTATGCAGTCACCATCCTTGGAGGCTTTCAAGACCTGACAAGACAAAGCCCCAATCTTGATCTCATGGCTGGCCCTACCTTGAGCAACAGGTTGGGCTAAATGGACTCCTGAGGCCCCCTCCCACCTGAACTACTCTGACTCTGTATAGTGCAGTAACTATACGCTTGTCAATAAGAAGGTCACCACGATCCTCCTACATCCAGGCAAAACACTACATAGCTGGGAGGGCTTCAGGGGGTACAGTTGCACGTTCCAGGGTGTTTTTAGCAAATATACACACACAGTTCTATCTGTCTTTTAAAAACAGCGATAAAGTTACACAAGAGTTACTCCTGGACTCGATTGGTATAATTATCGAACAAACCTTGGAAGCCTATCATTACTAAGGGTATTTAATAGCAAATAAATCATAGAAGCAGACTAAACTACCCGCCCCTTGACACCGCTCATGTTCCACCAGGGTGCTGACTGGGAAGGGTGAAAATACTCCAGAGAATGGTGTCAGAGGCTGACAGGGCTAGCCCAGACCCTGGACCCGCTCCCTCCCTGCCCCGATATCGGGCCATCCCATGCCTGTGTCACTCCTGGCAAGCGTTTAGCCAGCTCGTCTTACAGACCTCCCATGGTGGAGCATCCATAAACTTTGCTGTGGCCCAAAGGGCCTCACCCCTTGTAATTTTAAGGAATAATACAGCTGTGCATAGCTGACTTTATGTCATGCTTAATTACAACTTGTCAATCTGGCATCTATGTAATACATACTGAAAAACATAACTTAATACATCTCACTTGACTTTGCCTATACCCAGCTTTCTGCCAAGCTGCACCTCGTCCCTATCTTCACCTTGCCTTGGCCTCAACACATATTCAGTACCTATAACCTTGTCTCTTTCTCTCCTGCTTACCTCTGTCTCCTTTTTCTGTCTCATCTTTTCTGCTCTCTTCCTGCACTTACTGTGGATGAAGAGAGAGGTGGACATCACGCACAGGAGCACTGAAACTCCCTGCGCCCACGGAGGGAGTGCACACCACCTGCCTGCAAACACAGCCCTGTGCTGCTACGGTGGCAAGCCGGGCAAGCACAGATCTTGCGCACTCAGCTTTAAAAATGGGGTTTCACACAGACGCTTACACACAAGGCATCCCAATGGGATCCTGACGCTTGCTGCGACTGTCAGCGCGAGGCTCTTGGAAAAAGCAACTTCCACGGGTTAATTCTGGAAGAGTTTCAAGGAAAGCGCACTAGCATACCCCAAGCACTTGTCATCGCTATGCACCATTCTTGGGATTAAGAAAGGTGGATTCAGCCACGAACAAAGCCTGAGTTTAAATGGGGAGGGAGGGGTCCCTGCTGGGAGGCTCTGCACCACTCTGTTCTCCTATATACATTGCATATATACATTCCATTTAGGCTGGGGCCTGAAAGAAAACCTCCTGCTCTCTTCAGCAAGAGTATGCGAGCAAATGATTGAAGCCCTGAGCTGGAGAAGGCAGCGCAGCTGTTTGTGGAAACAAGACAAAAGATTTAGAAACAGTTGCTTTTTTCCCCCCTCTCCCATGTCAGGCTGTTTACAGAAACCAAGGGATGAAATTTTGCAGACAAAAACACTGAGAGCAGCCTGTCAGTCTCAGAGGGAGGGAAGGAGAGGGAGAGGGAGGGAAGCGTAGGCTTCTTTCGGGATTATGGATCATTGCTAAATTGCTCTATCAATTATTAAACCCATCACTCAAAGCGCAGTAACCAAAATATAGCAGATAAAGCCTTTCTCATCCACTCTCTACCAGCTGCTCTCCTCCTCCTAAAGCCAGAGGGGAATGAAAATTCCCGTAGTTTCTATTTTATAAACATCATTTTCCCTGTGCCTTGGAAATAAAAGCTTTTTCGGACAAGGTACAGTAGAACTGAGCCCGTGGCAGGAAGATATTTTTGATTAGCAGACCCAAGGAATAGAACAAAGTCTCTCCAATCAGTATGATTTCTTGGCGCCGACAGCTTAAACATTTATCTGTGGATAAATGAAGAGGCAGGCCCCAGTCATCAATAGCCTTTAGTCGCCATTTGCCTTTGCCGCTGGGCAGATCTGATATCAACAGCAGGGTGAGTATGGTCCCAGGAAAGGACAGGACATGGCCAAGTGGTATGTGGCATTTGGTCTGGTCAGCGACTCTGTGGAGAAAGGAACTGCAAACATGAATCCAGGATGAGAGAGGAAGCCCTGGCGTGGGAAGTGCTGACAGGGAACCACACGAGGAGCAGGACCAGGACCTGACATCCAGCTGGAAAGGCTTCCACGTGGCTGCCGATGTCTGAATGGACATGAGTTTTCAGCAGCACTATACGCACTTGCTGGAGGCTGTGGCTCCAATTCAGTGGCACCCTTTACCATATGCATCACCTGAAGCAAATGCATGTCTGAGTCCCAGTGAGGGCACTGGATGCAGCTGAAGTTAAGCCTACATTTAAGTGCTTTGCTGAATCTGAATCCGCTAGCAAGTCCTTCCTGCACTTGAACTGGAAATCTTAAGAGGCAACAAAAGCTATTAATCCCCATAATGGAAAAGAAAGCCAGGTTCTGGGTCAGCCAAGAGACATACTAAGCTTGTCCCAGCCAACAGTGCATCTTTGTACATCCCTGGAGGAAGCCCCCCTGGACTGATCACAATCACGCTCGTCTCTTTGGACTCAGAAAAGCAGGACTCCGTAAACTTCACAGGAGCTGCACAAGGCTGAGCACCACGACCATCGCCCCCGTGGGTCATTAGCTCCATGCTGACTCAGAAGTGCAGAAACATGCACGGTAAGAGGGGTGATGCAACAACAGCTACACTCAGCACAGCATGACCACTGGTTGTTCTCCGAAACAAAGGGTAATGCACAGGGGGGAGGGCTGGGGCTTTCCCAGGTTATGGAAGAAATCATAGAATCGAAAAATCATAATTTGAAAACAAAAGCCCTCTCCATGCCAGGCAGTGAATGGATGAGCCACAATGTATTGGGTGCAGAGATCCCCTGAAGGAGGCATCTGATCAAGAAGGGAAGAATGCCAATTATGTGCTCCCATTGATGCCACTGCAATGAAAGCATAATTCTGACTCCGATTTTTGACCCACTGTATGCAATTTATGCAAATCCAAGCTGTTCTCGCTTCCTTCAGAGCCAAATGTCCACCAATGCCAGAGCTGGCTCTAACTTTTTGTTTTCCTTTTCAAATCTATTGTTTTCACTGTTGAATATTTAAGACCTTTTGTTGTTGCTCTTCTGTTTCTTTGGAAATGAAATAATAATTAAAAAAAATCCCCAAACACACAGAGACAGTCAAGAGTTGACTTCTCGTCCTGACAGCCTCCCATTCTGCCATGCTCAGCTCCATCCCAGACCCTTATCGTTCCAGCCCAGAGCCCTGCCACGTATTGGCCAAGTGAAGCTCCTCACGTCAGATCTGTAATGTTCCCCGAGACTTTTGTTCACAGCAAATACTGAAAGTTGCACCAAGTTGCATGGTGGTTTTATGGGATTAGCCTGAACACTGAGCCAACTGCCAATATAAAGCTCCGAAAGGATTTCTACCCCTGGCAAACACGGATAGGAACCAGACTCAGGTCATGATCCTAAGATTGGCTTCACAGAGCAAGTAGCAGGTCTGAGGCTAAAAATATCAAATTACTGCAGCCTCCTTTATTTTTTTTTTCTTTTAATCATGTCTACT
Source organism: Burhinus bistriatus (assembly GCA_013397275.1). Classification (NCBI taxonomy): domain Eukaryota; kingdom Metazoa; phylum Chordata; class Aves; order Charadriiformes; family Burhinidae; genus Burhinus; species Burhinus bistriatus. The sequence goes on from VYXH01001289.1 coordinate 418,781, forward strand.
GGCCGCTTGGTTTTTTTAATCAGAAAAAGACAAAGACAAAAATAAAGTACTTATCCTGGCTGCTCCTTGGAGAAAGGAGCATTGCCCTTTACTTATCTCTGAAAAGCCACGCAGATTTAATATTATTATTAGCCGCAATGACTTGTATTTCTGTAGTATGCAGAAGTCCCAGTGGAGACTGGAGCCCCATAATGCTAGACGCTAAAAGACGACGTGCTAAGGGACTGCGTCTGCTCCAGAGAATTGATGATCTAAGGCGATGTGTGGTGACAGGGGAACAGATTGGTAGAGCAGTTCGCCCAAGATCATATGGAGAGAGTGTAGGAAAGCCAAGAAAAGAAGCGGGGTCCTTGTGAACAGTGTGCCGTATCTATTAGACCACGATGTCTTCTACTTACGATATTTGGGAACAGCAATAATACTACATGGATTAGAAAGCTCTTTCAAAAGAGATGGGTATTACTGAGGCAAGGCAGATTTTGAAGCGAAATGACCTGTAGATGTCACCCAGCAAGACAGTGTGTTGGGAACAGCTCATAAAATCCAAGGCCCACTTTAATGCCTCAGTTGGCGAGTCGCGGCTCCTGCCTATGTTGTGAGGACTTGCCTGGTCTACAAACAAGTTTTAGGAAAAGCTTGGGAATGCCTGCCCACCGCACATGGAGGTATGCATGGTTGGGAACAGCAGGGGCACCCTGGAGCTGCCCCAGCTGGCTATTCCGGCTGCAAATTTCCACCTGTAACTCAAGCCCTACTCTAATCAACACAGCTCACAGAGTGACCCGTGGAGCAGGTGACAACAGCCCCCTGTACAAGCAGCAGGGCACAGCACCGTGCAAAAACACTCCTCTTCCACAGATTTGTGGAAACACGAGTCCATTCGGAATTTAACTTATTTGTATTGTATTTACACTAAGGCTAAAATCTGGAAGGTTTAAGCAGGGCCCTACCATACTAGGTGCTGTAAAAAAGCATAAGAAAACAGTCCCTGTCCTAAAAGACTTGTAACCTAATTTGGGATCCCTCATCACCCTGGAAATATAAACTCTGGGACTTGCTGCTCAGCATCTGCTAAGCCAGGATCTGCAACCAAGCCTGCACAAAATACAGTGCCTGACCCACCGACGTGACCAGTGACAGTCTGGATGCTGCAGCTGATGGGGACAGGAGCAAGCCCATGGATACGAGCAGCCCCGCTGGGAAGCCCCAGCAGCCTGGGCTACTGGTATCCTGCTGTCAGTTACGTAAAGAGTACAATAAAGTAAGGCTTAAGCAAATCTGCAGGAAGGACAAAGGATCAGCGCTAAAATCTCAGGCTGCTAACACATGGCTGCCCTCAACAAGCCAGCACACAAACACCCTTCCAGCGCGTACCACATCAGTGTGGACCTCAGTGTGGACTCCTGCAAGAAGCAGGGAGTTGGACTCGATGATCCTTACGGGTCCCTTCCAACATGACATATTCTAGGATTCTATAGTAAATGCCCGAGGCTCCCGAGCACAAACCTGAGCATCAAAGGGTAACTGGGTACACCCTGCTCCTCATGGAGCCCTGGGCACAGTGATAGTGGCAAGCAGCACCCCAAGGGCTTGGAGGCACCAGTGCCTTGTCTGCAGCGAGTGGGGCCCCACTCCCCCCACACCACATCTGCCATGCTAGCTCACCTAGTCCCTGTCCTAATCTCCCACTCCTCCTGCTGTCCCCACCAACCCTTGCTCCACTTTGAAACTCCACTCAGCCCACCTGCTCCAGTTTATTTCCAGTTATTTCCAGTTTATTTCACCAGTTTATTTCCTCCTGAGATCCCCTCCTTCCCCACCCCTTCTTCTTGGTTTCATCAGTCCTGGGCTAAATGCCTGCTGGTCCAGCACCTACGGAGCAAAGGGATAGACAGGGCAAGCCCGAAACACTCTCTCTGAAACGGTGTTTTCTATGAATGTCCTCTGCTCCCAATCACACCTTATCTCACATGGGGATGGGGGCTACCACATTTTAGGGCCAAAGACTGCAATTCCCCAATTGTCCAGATGTGGAAGAGAGCCCCTGCAGCTGTTAGCAAAGGAACAACTCTGACTTCAACCTTTAATTCCACATATCTTACATGAGCCGGACAGGAAACCAGAATACAAGCAAGCATGCACGCGTGATGTGCAAATAGTCCCGAAGGAACCATGATGCTTGCAGGAAGAAAGGCAATTGCTTCCGAAGGAAGACTTGTGAAATAAAGTCTTCCACAAAGTTAAGTTCATTCTTTATTTAAAACCATCACATGGAAAATTCAATTGTTCTCCAACGCATCTCTGTACCAAATCAGGAGACTAAATTCAATCATTAAAGTGTGAAGCTGATGAATTTAAATCCATAGTAAGTGCAAATTTCAACACAATTTTAAGTAAGGAGTCGCTCCCAACACCTTCATAACATGTCAACACATAGTCATATATTTGTTTCTGGGACTCTTCAAACGTCTCCTTTTACAGTTTCATTTTTTTCTTGCCAAAACAAATTCTTAAAGCTATCCCAATGTTCTGAAAAAAATATAAACATTTCCCGCATGTTAAAATTTTAGATGGCCACGACAGAAATTTTGGAGAGACAAAACTTGCAGAAAAAAACAACATACAAAAGAAACTTTTCCTCCTCTTCGCCATACATGAGGGGAATTTGGAATGATTCCCATCTGATTAATTTTAACTTCTAATTCGTCCTTGGATTGCACTGCGGTATGGATGTCATTTCTTAATTTGACTGTCTTGCAAGTAGCCAGTACTGTCCTTGTAAAGGGCGAAGAAATCCCCATATATCAGGAATGCTTTTGGCTGAGGGGAAGTTCAGTAATTACTCCAGAGAAATAAATACAACAATCAAAAGTACTTCCCAGGACATGAAGGCAAAGATCCACCCTTTCTTGAAAGAAGGGGCTCTCTTATGTATACATTCGTATCTTCAATTATCATGACTGCCTGTAACTGTTTAGCCCTCTGCTAAGTCAACTGCAGGGTTCAAGAACATTTCCTGGCATTCTTTACATTTTTTTACATGTTGCAATTTTATCTGGTGTATATCATATGCTTCCCCGTGAAATGCCTGAGGCAAACCATCTTCCTCCTGACAGAGGAGTTCGGGGTTCATAAACTTGGCTGCAGCTCTCAGAAACCTCATCACTTGAGGGCTGGGTTTGAAATTACTGAAAACAGAGTAAGTTTGGCTTTGATAGGTAAAACCAGAGTACATTCATTCAGTAGGGGATGCAAATAGACCAACACCTCCCCTTAAAGACACTTTCACCCAGGCCTGTGCCACCAGTTATAAGCCCACGGATTTATCACCCCAACATCTTGGAGCTTGTCCATCCCTCCACCAAAAACCTTAGGGTACATCTTTGGTTTCATCACCTCCTTCACTGCGCCCTTCCCCATCTCTGTCCTCACAGCTCCCCCAACACCTGTTTTAGGTGTGGAAAGTGGTCTTTTTGGTTTAATTGGGACCACGACAGAGTCGGTGCCGTTGCCCACACCACAATGGGCAGGCAGCCTCCAGCTGGGCAGGGGACAGAAAGGCCGCGGCACGAGGTGCAGCTCATTACCCACCACATGATTTACTACCAACACATGGCAATGTTTAGGGCGCAATAATAAGGCGGTACAGGAGTGCTTTAGCAACAAATATGATGGGGAAGGGAATAACTGTATTTCCCCTGTTATTCTAAGGAGAGGTTCACCAAAAGGTTAGCGAGAAAACAATGTAGGCCATCGATCACAGGGACAGCTAACCTAGAAAGGTTACCGCATGTTCCTGCCTCATTTTTCACATCTATAATTACTCCGCCGCTTCCCCTCATGTCCCACCCATCGCCAAGCACCAAAAGCAAACCACCACTGCTTTATTAATTATATATTTTGTTTACGCTCATTGTCACCGCCCCACAACATGCCACAGAGGCTGAAGGATTAAGTGGCACAACTTCTGTGACCCCTGCAGGGCAGCGTGGCCTGGGACAGGCAGCTTGAGGGTTTTCCTGCCTTTCCTTCACCGGGCATGAGAAGCTGCCACCTCTCAGCAGACGTCGAGATGGGATGAAGGTAGGAGGGATGGGGGTCTTTACATCCGCCATGTGAGACCGAGATTCAAGGTAGGGCCGCACAAGGGGAGACAGTTTCCATTCATGAAGGGCTCAGATTTGCTTTCGAATCTTCACCCAACTGAAATAAAATGCCAATATTGCTGAACATACTTAGCACCTCCTAAAGCGCAATCCTACTCCGAACAGTGCCTGTCTAAAAACAGCAACGCCAGGCTCCCTTTTTACTGCGTCTCCCTGATGCCTGATCTGAATTTCTCAGTTTAAAAGAAGAATTACTTTTTTTTTTTTTTCTTTTTCTATCTACCAGTCCGGCAAATCCAACCAAGGCTTCTAGAGCCACTCTGGACTCATTTCTTGCACATTTATGCATGCAGACACGGGCAGCCAAATTAGAGTTATGCAGAGATGGGCAGGGGAAGCACAAGGCAATGATTTGAAGGCAATGAATTTGCAGGGAACTCAGTATGTTTCTACTCAAAGTACAGCATCACGTTTCTGATACAGGGAAGCCTGAGGGTCTTTTCTATTTTTTTTTACTATTTTTGTTTGCTTTGGGGAAACATAAAATAGCCTCCTTTGAGAACCTGCGCTCTGTAATCATCATTTCCTCTTTTTGCAGTATTTCTGGATTTAGGTTTTTGAGTTGTAGAATAATAGTAAATATGTACAAAATAAGGAAAATTGCTGCTACAGCAACAGTAGTGAGAAATACTTTAAGCCCTAGATCTGAGAACTATTTTATGTTCTTGCTTTCTTCTGTCCTACCAGAAATTATAATGAATTCATGCTCTAACAATACTAAAATCATTATTTTCTAATTGTAACCATATCTGCAATAGAAATCCATGTTGATGCAAAGTGGAATAGAAAAAAAATTTGCTGACAAGAGAGAAAAGCTTGCATGACAAAAGTCACACAATGATACACAGTTCTATGCGTGTCCTCTTTTGGGCCCCAGAAAAGTTCACACCCGTTGAACGCTAATGAAGAGAGAATCACCCTGGAAAAGCCGGTATGAGTAGTCTCAAGAGGAAATTAAATACAGAATTTCTCTTGAGAAGGAAACCTAGAAAGTTGAGAGCTTTTGCAGTGCCTCCGAGGCTGCTGAGCTCCGAGACGCTCACCTCAGGATCCTGATAAAAAACTAGGCACAGGTAGGAGCCAGAAAAACCAAGGAGGTGTAGGCCTCCTTCACACTGGCAGGGAAAACCAAAAGCCCAGCACCTGCTGCACTCCAAGGCTAACTCACTCTATCGAATGTAACCACCCTGAACCACACCAAAATACCTGAATGTGTTTCCAAATGTTTGTGAAGGGGCAAAAAAAAAATAAATAAATCAGAGCATCAGCCCATCCCTAAAGCTTTATTTCTGAGTTAGATCCACAATAGATAGTGGATAGGATGCTGGAAAAAAACCACAGTGGACCACAATGGACACTGGTTCCCATGTCCTGGAAGTGCCATGCAAAACTACTCCTTCTCTACACACTGCAAGAGCCAAACCCTTTCTCAGCCAGACTCCCTGCTCCCAATGCCTACGAGCACATACTGCATTCAGGAGAGGGTTCCCCCAGCCAAGCCCTCAGGAAAGCAGCACGGGATGGCTGTAACAGCGACCTGCCATCTTCGGCGTTGACCATGCCACAGACGTTCCAGCTTTAGACACCTACAATTCAGCTCTCACTCTCTCTTTATAGTTTCCCCCTCCACTCAATGGGGTATCTCATTACTGAACCCTTGTGACTAGAGGTGATCCTGGCACCTCTGCCAGACCTGGCTGGCGGCTGAGATCAAGGGAAAATCCACCAGGAGCACTGGTATTTTGCCCATCTTGCACAAAACCAAGGCATGGGTGGCTCCTGATCGGAATTCAGAGTTACCATCAGTACAAAACCTAGATCTGGCTGGGGAAGAGCAGCCAGAGCTCATTTGAAGACAATAGAGTAAAAGCCACCTACTCCTGCTGTGCCCTCCTCCCACTCACACCCATTGTGCTGACTTCTCCAGAGTCAGGCCTGGTTTATAGTTATCTTCTTTCACCCAGAGAGGGTCAGTGTCAGCACAGTGCTCACCCTCCCCTGAATCCACGAGGCAATGTTTACTTGTCACATCAGCAGTAGGACTGACATTGTACACAAGTACAGTTTACTGGACCAAGGGGGAGGAGAACTGGACCAGGAGATGTCTAAAGCTTCTGGTTTTGACAATGGCTGCAAGATCCTCAGGGACATCAAGAGAAGAACAGGAAGTGCCCTTATTGTGTTTTCAAGGTAATTTCTGAGAAAATGTGAAGATCTCATATGTGATCAATTTTAAAGATCTAAAATTGAATGATGGGAATTTTCTTCCCTTCCTGATTAAGCCAATTTACAGTTTTTTCAGGTTGATGGTTTACCCATAAGCTGGGGCGTATGTGTTGGGGAACATCTCTTGGTTGTTTCTTTGAATTCCATTGTTTATTTATTTGCTACAGAAACAAAGAACAAACAACAACATGGTGCAGAGCTGCATGCTCTGGAGTGGAGCAACAGCCGCAGACCCTCCAGGACTGAGATGGGCCCTCTGAGGATCCATCTCACTCACTTTTAGAAAAATCCCTGCTTTTCCACTCTTCCTTGAAGCGGCAAACTAGATGAGGGAAGGATTAATTAGCTGATGTTTGTAAAGCCCTTTGAAGATGAAAAGTGTTATTTTTATTTTCAAGTCTCACCAAAGGAAAAAAAAAAAAAAAGAAAATTAAAAAAGAAAAGGCTCGAGAAAGACTTCTGCTGTTTCCTACAGACAGGGGTCTCAAGACTGACCTCCTGTACGGAGACACTCCTCCAACAGTATATATTAACTGGCAAGCTGACACTGCAGCCCTTCCCCCGGGGCATGCATTAACAGGGTCTCTGCCCAGCTGCCTATTTTCATGAAACATGTAGTACTCAATACCACTGAGACCTCTCCCCCTGCATCAAATTTGCCTGAATTTGTCCACCGGATTCAAAACTTAAGGGGAACACAGCGGCAGTGTGATCACACACATCTCGTTTCCTTACAAAAGCAGACTAAAAGCAAACAGGGAAGGCCCTTGAATACAGATGCAGAGTGCCTTGCTACCCAGAACCCAGGTGGGCTATTTTTTCCTGAAGTGTAAATTACAGAAGTGATTTAGCTTTTTTAAACACTTTGCACCTACTGTTGGAATTTCTGTGTGTCCCTTTTACTTTTTGCAGATTTTGGGGGCTTTTTTGTTTGGGTTTTTTTACTCCCCGTGTCCTTCGCATCATGAGGATGCACTCAAAGCAGAAGCACGCTGTGGGGCAGGACAAGCATCCCTTGGCAGCTGGAGAGCAACAAGAAGCTTAGAGGTGGGTGCCCTGCCCTAGGAAGACAAAAATAGCAAGAAGACAGACAGGATTGCAACGTATTAGCAGAGCTGTGCTTAACACCTAAGACAAGGATGAAAACGAGCTGTTACAGGTCAGGTCTGAAGTGAGCTGGCAACCCAGAAGGGGAAGACTTTACGGCTTGCAGCCCATTACAGCTCCTTCAACTCTGCTCTCCCCAAAATCTCATGACCACCAAAAATAAACAGGATGCTGGCTTTGAGTTATCCTGTTAGATAACATCTAAATATTCATCTTAATGATAACGCCTAATGTCCAGCTCCAGATAGGTTTGTTCCCGCGTGACCAGGGCTAGCAGCATCTGTCCTGAGCCTCCTTTCACCTGAGTTCCTTTCCCCACTCTCAGCTCAGCCAGGCACAATGCGCAAGAGCTGTGAGGTCCTGCATAAAAACAGCCATCTGGTGAAGGGGCAGGAAGAACCAGTTAAAAACAGAGTAGCTCCACCATATGGAGAAAATAATTCAGTTGGGCAGTGTAGGAAGAAGCAAACCCTATTATAATAATTGTGTTGCCAAGTGATGTTGCAGGCTTGTTTTTCCCCTCACGGCTTCTGCACTGATTAAAAACAGAGCTTCCCTCATAATGTGGCACCATCCCCAAGCAAGATCAAACTGTTCCCCCAAGCGACTAGTGGGATTACCAGGTTACCACCAAAATATCCACAGCGTGAACTGAGCACAGAGACAGGAACATTGCACCACCACCACCCCCCCCCTTGCTTATTCTTCCATTGTGAGTTGAAACACCAAGACTTTGGGAAAAGGTGATCCAGTTCAGCTGGACGGCACTCCAAGGAAAGCTGAGGCCTCAGAATTAGCACAGGAGGCAATTATGCTAGTGGCAAGCCTAGGTTTGAAAGACTTCTGCTCCACCATTCCAAAGGACAGGCAATGCGAACCTGCTTGGGGCTAAGGCACCTCTCTTTCTCAACACAGGAATTCTGGCCCTCCTGTACTCCCCCATATATCTGGGACAGAGCAACCCAATAAAACCCTGATTATAAACAGGTCCTTCTAGAACAGCTCCCCTTCTTCTTCAGCCATTTCTGGGCTGTCAATAAATGGCACCAGGTGTGCAAGCTCTAGAAGTACTCCTTACTCTGCAGAGCAAAGGCAACCCCTCCCTGGAGATCATGCTAATCAGCTCCCCACAACAGGAATCATTACTACTTGGGCTCCGAGGGTCCTGCAGTCAGATTATCATCACTAGGAGCTAACTACGTGCAAAATGGCAAGTGTCCCAAGTCCCACCCTGGCTATCCTGGTCACAGTGGTGCGCCCCTCTTGGGAATCCAGTAGGCAAGGGATCCATCTCTCCTGCTGCTCCCTGCCAACTCGCCACACAGACTAACAGGTAGACCCCCCCAGACAGCAGCATAAAATAAGGTGCTAGCACCATTAGGTTAGCACGTGCTGCTGCTGAGCCCTGCACGCGAGGCAGAACAGATGCCCAGGCTGGGCTAACTCTGGGGCAAGTATGGATCTGGATGTCAAGCTCAGCCAACATGCTGAATGATGGCAGGTAACCCCAGCTCTCGGCCTCTGAGGGACATACCCTCCTACCGAACCATGTGTTAAGGGCGTCCTCTTTCAGGGAAGAGCAGCTCAGGTGCAAGTTGAAGGCTGTAGCTTTCTCTTGCTAAAGAACTTGTTCTTTCCCACTTTTTCCTTTGTTTCCCCCTGCTCCCTTCCCCCTTTCTGCCTCTCATCCATTCCCATGCTGTGGCTTTCCACTGGGCTGCATTTATTTCCACACATGTATGGTTACAACCAGAGAGATTTCCTTCCATGAGCAGCCTTGCAGCTTCCAGCCAAAGGTGGACAAACTCACTAATGTCTCCGGAGGTGTGGAAGACAGAGCGGGAAGCACAGCCTCTTGCTGCAGACATGGTTCCCCGGCAAGCAAAATCCCAGTCCGAGGCCAGTTAACGTATTAGTCATTAATTCTGGATAAAAGGAAATTTATTTGCATGGCCCTGCTTAGACAAGACTGAAATCTTAACTTGCCCCTCCCCCTTCCCCTGCTCTTTTTTAATACCTTATTAATATTGTACGCCAGCACAAGCCAACATGCAAATAGAGCTCTATGCAAATACAGCTCAACGCAAAGACAGCCGCACTTAGTTCAGTGTGTTAGTGCAACTGCAGAGGAATAGCCAGGGGAAAAATAAATCATATAGATGATAGAGAAAGCATGTCTTAACTTCCAAATTTTCAGGGAGAAAGCTGTGCGTGCATGTCTGTCATAGCAGAGTTTACCAAGTTTCATCAAGGAGATAAGGTAGTTAATACTCCGCTTAATTAGAGGCTGCAATGTTCTTTTGGGGACTCTGACAGGATTGCCCTCCTAAGTGTCTAAGGCTCTGTCTTGCAAAACCTACTTCTAAAGTGGACTTAAAAGTGCAGCTCGACTCAGTAAAAGCAGTACTGTCAACTTTCCTGTTCATTGCTTCTCTGTAATTCCACATCAGATATGCTTAGTTTCTAGACAGAAACCTTTTTATGGGTTTTCCCCGAAGCACAGTCCTGCAAACAACAGTCCTGAATTTGAAAGTCAATCACTTTCATTCCTTCCCAAGCACTGCTACCAGCATTGCATTAATTGCTCCTGGCAACCAACAGGTCCCCAGGTATAACACTCATGAGGGACAGAAGTACTTCTACCCAGAGTTTTGAAGAGACACCTAACAGAATGAAGATTTTACCTTGACGCATATGCTGTCTGGCCCCTCGGAGGAGGGTCTAGGTCAAGGATGTTCACAAGAGCTACTGGTAACTACCACACACAAGCAGAATGAACTTCCATTTGACTCTAGCTGTGAGAAGTAAGCCAGTGGGTCAACTGTTAGGGTGTGGGTGGTATCAGAAAGACCCAAGCACTTTGTATTTCCATAAAGACAAGTGTTGGACTTTCAGAAATTTTAATATACCCAGGTAAGGCAAGCACAGTTTATTAATTCCGCTTTATAGCTGGGAAGACTAAGAGACAGAGCAGAAAGATCATTTCGACAAGTTCACACAAGCAGACAAGAAAATAACTTCCTTTGTCCCAACCTTGTATGTTAGCCACAAGACCATCTTTAGATACAAGTGCCAAGTTTATTAGTAATACATATCACTGCAATCGGTGACCTTGCATTCAGAAATATTTCTTGGCTGTAAATGACAGCTGAGAACGCATTAAGGTTACTTGGAGCATTTTTTGAGAAGTCCAAGGAATGTCATTTTTGTTGAAGAACTATTTGGAAATGAGGTTCCCATCTGGAAAGCTCACCTGCTAGAATGACAAAGGAACGAGGGCATCTGCCTTGCCCAATAAATACAGAAACAACATGACCCTGCTCTTAGCACAGGAATCATGACTCTCCAAGGAGCTGGAGTTCAGGAAAGAACTAAAGCCCAAGACCAAGCAGGAGCACCTTGCACCCCTCATCGGCGCCTCTACCAGCTGACACCAATTCAGAAGCGAGCCCAGGGGAAGGAATAAGGCTTCTTTCTGGATTCAGCAAGGCAAAAAGTGACATCCAGAAAGAATGCTGTCAACCTCTTTTTCCTCAAACAAAGCTACTGGGCCATAGTTGTAGAAGTTATTTCTGCATGCTTCCTCCATGCATTGGGGGTTTAGATGTTATGCAAATATCAGCTTCGAAATGAGCGAGAGAGGAAGGCTAGAAAACAATATAGCGACTGAAATCTTCACAAAGCAACGTCCTGTCATCAGTGATCTTTGATTCACGCCCAAGATGCATCACTTTGCTCTTAACTGTACTCTGTACTATTATCCCATATACTGCTCTTTATTACAGATAACGCTACAGACCCACGCCTGCTGCCTGGCAGTGCTTTTATTTGGAAATAACCATAGGCAGACATCTGGCATGGAGCAACACATCAGAAAGGGCCTCAACAATTTTATTTTATTTTTTTAAATTTCAGCACGGCCACTCTTGCAGCCCTCTTCCTTCTTTATGTAACTGGGAAAGGGCTGAGGTGAGAAGGATCCCACACAGAAAAAGAGCTGGCTTGCAATGGAGAGAATGAAAGCACTGCTAGGAAAATGAGAAGACAGCTGGCTTCCACAAAGGGTGCCAGACCTGGTGTCTAAAATTAAAGAATCTCATGTTCTGAGGAAAGCACCTAGTCTCACCCTTAAGTAGAAAATTAAAAAGCAAGAACTGGAGCACACCATGTGATTATTAGCGCTCTATAAAAACCTTATACAGGTTGGGAGCCAGATTAAATCTTACGCATGTTGGTAGTAGCTGCCGGACTTTATTTTTCAGTGGTTTGTTTCAAGGCCTGCATGAATGGAGTTCAAAAATGGTTGGTCGGCAGCCAGGAGCTGGACCCACCTTACAAAAACAGTCACTCTGGTAGCATGGTTGTGCAGCCCTGGAGAGGCCAAAGACCAAAAGAATTGAAGTTGGCTTAGCCCTTTACCTAGATATCATCTCTCCAGGCCATGCAAGAAGGAAAAGAAAAAGGGGAATGGGCATTTCACCCTTCAACGCTGGTCATGCTACCATGCTGCCCACCTTCCCTGTCTACTTCCCCAGCACTAGCCTAACTGTTCTTGATTGGAGGGAGACACTCTGATTAACAGAGACGAGTAACAAAGCAGGTACCGATATGGGCAACTCCTGCACAGCTGTAGGCCAACATCAACAGCGTGCACCATCTGCAGACCTGGAGTCCCACCTCCACAGGAGGCACAGGGAAGCACACCCCCAGCTTGTCCTGGCTGTTGTGGAGGCTGTGGCCTTGAGGTACACCTCCTCTTGGTGGCACTGCTGGTTTAACCAGTCTCTGCCCCAAACCCCTGCGTTTTCCCTTAGGACAAGCTGGTTCAAATGCTCCCTGGGTCATGCGGGGGTGAACTGGCTCCGACTACGCACCCTGGGTCATGCGGGGGTGAACTGGCTCCGACTACGCACCAGGGAGGAGATGGTGAGAGGGAGGCAGCACTGCTTAGGCAGCTGCTATCACCAAAGGGCACGTGTATGTGAGCATGCCCTGAGAATACAACTGCTGCCTTAGTGAGCTCAGGACCAAGCTATCACACAGAGGTATGTAAAAATCAAGCCAGAGAAACGAGCAGAATGACGGAGATCAAAGTGGGGGAATACACTGCCAGCCCACGACTCATTTCTCTTATGCTCCCGGCAGCGCACTCTTTCAGGTGGTGCTCAGTGGTTTGGACATTAATCACAGATGAAGGGTATTTTCTCTCACATGAAAGCAGAACCCCCCCCAGTAGGCAGCCTGCCGGTGCGGTCACTGTGACTCACCAGGTGCCTGAAGGAGGGGCTGGCAGAGGCACATACCTCCTAAAAGATCACGGACTTTACACTGTCCCCCGTCCTTGCCCGCAGAGTTGCCAGGAAGACAAGCTTTGCTTTTCGTACTAACACATAGTAAATTAATTGCTTTCTTTTAAGAAGGAAGGGGGAAATTGCATCACATGCCCAATTTCCCAGCACTTGAATCCTGAATGTGCTTCCCACCAACACCATAAGCAAAGTGTCTCACGTCCAGAAGGTAGGGAAAAGCACAGAAAGGGAAATGGAGAATTTATCACTCCCCATCAGGTAACAAATAGGGGGGGAAAACATCCCTGGCAAACAGTCAGAAGCACTTGGGAGAAAATCTCTTACGCTTTACGAACCTCTTCCCAGATTGCTTCTGTTTAGCGGAAAAAAAAAAGTCCACTATCTTTGAAGACATTCTGAAAAATTAGTTTTGCACCAACCCTTCTTGCATTGCTTTTGCGGTGGCTGAGGAGACCACATACTACTTCGTCTTTGTAGATTTTCTTTAAGACATATTTTCTCCCTGGCTTTGAGCCAAGCTCTGGTATTCTTTTTACTTGGGGAAAGTCCTCAGGAAAGTCTGTCACAGATTTGTCTCAAATTATGGGTCTCTGCCTGTAAAGATTCATCTCTTCCCATCACTGACTGACGCATGAAAACAATCCAGACCTGGTTGTCGGGAATTTGGTAGGATCACAGAAATTTCCTAGCTGCAGCAACCTTGGAAGCAACAGGCTGTGGAAATAACCTTCACACCCCATGGGTCAAACTATCAGAAGCCACCCGAGAATTAGTGTACGCTGTTACCAATATTAGTATGAGAATGAACACTTATTTCCCCTGCTCCTACTTTCCTGGAAGCTAACTACAGAGACAAGGCCCCAGGCGGCTTCACCTGCCTGCTAGGAGGGCAACCAGCAGAAGGTGGGTGCAGACTCTCTCCCTCGCTTCCCATCCCACCATGCCCCTGCCCGGCCACCCCCCAGTTCAAAGTCACTGGAGGCCTTGGTTCTTATCATGAAATGTTCTGCCAAATCAAATGTAAACAAATGACATGCACAGTTGACATGGCAACAAAGCAGCCCTGCACGCAAGGCGGCAGCGGCAGCATTTAACTCTGCCGGGCTGGGCACAAATTTGCAGGAAAGACCAGAGCCACAGGAAACTGCAAGGTAAAAGATAGTATCTCCCCTCCTTTCCCCAGGTGCCCGGAGAAATACACTGCTCAGCACCCAGGGGTTTGCTAAGAGAACGGCTGGGCCATCTCCTGTGAGATGTCTCCAAATCTCCAGGCAGTTTTGGGTGGTGTGGAAGAGCTCTAGAGCAGCACACCCACTTACACATCTCAAAGCCCCTCACAAAGGAGTTCAGCATCTCAGACTAATCTTTCCTACTGGAGACTGACAGTGTATCTCTCTTCCCATGTGGCCCACCCTCACATAAGGGTTATTTACAGGAGCAGAGTCTGTGCATCCACCACACACACAAGAATGATAAAAAGCAGCGAAGAGAATGAAAGGGCTCAGGGAAGGGACGCAGCAGCACACTGGTATGATCACTTGGTATACAATAATGTGCTATTCATCCCCTGCGCAAATCTCCCACCAAAATACAGCCCTAGGCATATACATGTGTAATAGAAGGAGTCAGAACAGAAGTCACCACTGCACTTGGGCTCCTCTTGGATTGTGAAGTTTTGTCAGCTCCCGTATAGTAAGTCAGATTCAACGAAGGCTGGAGCCAAGGTGGGCATTTAACTGCAAGCACTTTGGGGCAGGGACTGCAACTGTGTGATTTGACACTGCTTTTCCCTACAGACCTCATCATCTTCTAATTTTAGATGCCCAGGACAGTTTTCATGCTCTGACCTAATAAAAAATACCATGCGTTGTCAAAGAGCATCTCACTTTTATTGTGGTGGCAGCACTGTTCCAGGGACGGGGGCAAGAATCCCCACGAAGCCTGCACAGAGCATAAGCAATTTGGGAGCATCAGCACCGGGAAGCATCCTTTTTGGAGCAAACTATTTTAGCTTCACCTCTCAGAGGAAGGCATGCCATCTCTGAGCACCCTTCCAGGAGAGCCTACCAAGGAACATCAAGTCTGCAAGGCAAAGTCCCTTTAAATAAAAGCGGCTGCTGATGTTAAGATAAGCATCCAAGCAGTAAAAATAATGAAGCTGGCTCTTAAATAATGAGTGCTGATGGCCCCCTCTGCTTGCATTCCTAGCCTAATTACTTACATGGTTAGCTCAGCCCTATATGCCTTTCAAATGCTGCCATTTAAAAATGAAAGTTAAATCCACTTGGAGCGGACAGGAACTAATGGGAACTACCACGCATGCACATTGCTGCCAGAGGTGAGGGTCCTGCCACAGGGGCCCTTCCCCTTGGTCTCTACTTTCAACTGGAAAACCTGATTTAAAAATCAAACAAGTAGCCAGCTTACAGATGGAATAATAGCTCTTTAAGATGGAGGAATCTGCAGCTTGTGAGCTTGGGAATTCAAATCGCTGCCTCGCACGAGACATTTAGAGGTTCAGGTTATGGGTTCTGATGCCAGGGAAGGCAGGAGGAGCAGCTCCTGTGGAACGAACCCCAGGCTTGGGTTGCAGCCCCGCTGCTGCCCTTTGCCGGGACCTCCTTCAGATCTATCCAGTTCCAGGGGAGCTCCTGCAGGTGTCCTGACACCACGCGGCACGTGCCTCAACCATGTCCCCACCATGCAGACGGGCCATCCACTGCATACATACAGGTATATGAAGTCCCATCAGCAAATCCATAGGGTTCCTTGCACAACATCTGAGTCCGAATTAGAGGATTAAGGGTTGCTTAAAAAAGGAAAGAAAAAAAAAAAAAAAAGGAAAAAACAAACCCCCAGGAATGAGATGGGACTCCAGATACTGAAATGGGTCTGGAGACAGCAGGAAGGATGAGGGACAGATGATGGTTTTGGTGAAGAGGTCAGGGCCCAGAGCATCGCACCACCCCTCACCCCACCACTGCAAGAGAAGAAAGGCTGCAACCCCACAGGGTAGCACCCCGACGGGTCTCTCACATGTGCTCTTCCCATTTAGTTTGGCACCCACATTTTGGCTCCAGAAGCTATCCTGGCAACCAATTCTTTCCTGAAATTTTATCACATGCCTTTATACAAAGCTGCCAGAATCATTTATAGCCACTTATCTAACAATATCTGCTTTCGCTTCAGTCATTAAGGAAATAAACAGAGGCTGGAAAAGAGTCAGTATGGAAAAGAGGCCTCTACTTTGAAGAAACAACAGCCTCGGACTACTGGAGACGACCGAATGCTGCCCTGCCTCAGGAACAGGCTAGCGTGACAACAGTGATGGATTACAGAGAGGGATTGCTTCTCAAAATGACGTCCAATTACTCTTCATGCCCAATCAAATTGGTTTTAAGTTATCCCTCAAGTGAAAGAAGCATTCCTGACCTGGAAGAGAAGGCAAGGGCTTTATGTGTAAATAAATAATTAGAAATAACCATAGGCTGATGGTGCAGTTGCTGGGGCCTATCAGAGAAGAAACAAGAAAAAGCAGCAGTAACGCACTGCTTTCTGCCTCACATCTGTGAGGATTTTTTTCCCAAGATCTGTAATTTATGACAGATTGTTTTTATGAGCCAGTAAACAATGATTTATAACATTAATAAGCCACGATAGGTAAGTTCCCCAAATACGATTCCCTTGTGTACTTCTCCATGACAGGGATGGAAAAGATTTTCCTTTCAAATACAAAGATCGAACCTCACAAAAGCATTAGCAACAACCAATAACTACAAAAGCAAGTCTTGTGCTTGTCAGGGACATGAGCCCCGGTTGCAGCCTGCCTTTGTCCCCGTCCCCGAGCGCTTGCCCCAGAGTGAGGAAGAGGGAAACGATGGCTGGGCTCGCTCATGTGTACAAGTCTGCAGAACTAGGGCTCCTGGATTGGGAGGTGCTTGGGGATGTGCTATGCCTTTTGTAAATAAAGCACCAGTTATACATCTACATCCCTGGATAAATAATGTATTCGTTGCAAGCACTGCATATCTCTGGCGCCAGTTTTCCTGCATTTAACAACTCCAGAATGCCCCTAACCATTTCAAGAAGGGATACCAAGGTGGACCTGACAATTATTTTTCTTTTACAGCCTAGATTTGGAATAAATGGCTTGGAGGAATCTAGAATAACTCCCTGAGCCCTTTTCTCACAAGCCGTCACAAATTTCATACCTGATAAAAGCCCCTGTGACCAGCTGAGAGCTTAGACATAAAATGTGGCCGTTAATGAAGATGTGCCTCTACTTCCAGAATGCAGTTCGTTAGGAGAGGAGTGAAGGGGAAGGGAAAAAGGGGAAAATCAAACGCAGTTCCCGTAACGTTCGCAATTACTCTATGAACCAGGAGTCCAGTTCTGGGGAATATGAGCAGTAAATTGCTGAGTGGCTTTCTAATCTAATTATTTCACTTGCAATTCAAATTATTTTCCAATTAAAACCAAGCTAATACATTCTGAAATGTAAATCAGGCTCTATTACCTTTTTTAATTGCAATGCCTACACTATTCCCCTTTTCCCTTTAATTGATAAAAATCGGGGGGAGATTTCCATACGTTCTCCTGCAGTCCTGTAGGGTTATCTCATGCCATCCTTGCCGGTCTAACCATCCTTCACCTCCGCCCTTGTTTCCACCACAGTGGAGGCCGATGCTCTCTGCTTAATGAAAGCAAAAAGCCTAGAGAAGGAGGCAGAGGAACAGCTCTTTTCATATGACAGCAAAGCCTTTCTGTTGCAGCAGCGCAAAGGTACAGAAAAGATGCCCATCAGGTGCCAGCTCTTGCCCTAGAAACAGGGAGTTTGTCCCTGGTTGGTGTGGACCAGCCAGCCCTCATGCAGTTCTCCTGCATTTGACAGCTGCCTTCTTCCGAAAAAAGAAGAGGAAATAAGTACAGAACATTTTGTCCATCGAGCTAGCCCAGGTCAGATATAAATACATAAGAACAAGCAAGGAAGCCTCTTCCGCAAAGGGAAGCTATTTTCAATTTTAGGCAGGGCCCTTTCCAGACTGACAACTTCTGGCTAAACTTGCAACGTCTATATCACTTCCTTTTTCTATCTGATTGACAAAACTCAAGGGCAGAGGTAGTGTGCAGGATTAGTTTCTCCTGCATCCTACGCTCGCCTCCTTTTTCCCAGAGTTTCTTGCAAGTATTGATGCTAATTTTGAGCCCAGCAGTCACTTGCAAGCCCCTCCTGCTCCAGGACAGGCATTCCCACTCTCCTCGAGGGCCACCAGTGACCTCTGCAGGAGCTGGGCCACTAGACCCCCCATGCCGCCTGGGAAGCAGCCGATCACAGCATGTCCACCTCCCCGTAACACTGGCAGAGGAGCACAAGGCATTCATAGTCACCCACTATTTTATCCACACAGGATGGGAGCAGATAAAATAGCAGGTAACTGCCCGTTGACTCCACAGTCCAGGTCTGCGTTAGCCCCAGCCTTTGCACCTGAGCCCCACTGACAATAACGCGATGGATGGAGCTGAGCAAGCCAAGCTGCTACTCAAGGTAGCTGCTCATTCCAAAAACAAGAGGCAACTCCCACTGCTCACAGGAAAAGCAAGTGAAAACCAGTGAAACCAAGCAGGGTTTCATGCCCCATCAGTGCAGGCAGCTGCTCCAGTCACGACAGGCTGTGCTCTTAAGTTTTCCCCTTCTTGAGTCAGAAATGTGAATTAAAGGGAAAAAAGAAAAAAAGACACAAGAATAAAGAGTGGGAGACGTTTATCTTGGCAGATGGTAACTGTACTGACAGCAGTGGCATGAACGCTCACCTTTATTCCACTGTTAATGGAACAAGTTAGTAGGGACTACGGATGTGGAAAGGCTTGACCCAAAACCAGAAGACGCTCAATCCAAAATCAGTGTGGATTTATACTTCCCGCAGTCACATTGCCTTCAACAGGGCTAACAGAGATATAAGTCAAAGGGAACTACCCTCCCCCCGGTGCAAATATGCTGTTTTCTGTTGTTTAACTTTTCAGCATTACTTCTAAGCTGCTCTGGGAATTTTCAAAATTTAGCTCCACTTCATTTGGCAAACATCCACGCTCTACCTGTGCTTTTCCTACAGTTTGATATTAACATTTGGATTGCTTTGAAGTTTACATCACTGCAACATACTAGAAACCACTTGGAGAATACAAATTATTAATTAATTGCCTTCACACATAGACAAAAAAAATCAATGGCATATGGTTATTTTTTTTCAGGTTAGTCCTCAAATGAAGAGTTAAATCTGAAAAAAAAAAAATAAATCAAAATTCTCTAAATATTTAAAGTATTTAATATATATATAAAATAAAATATTTAAACTATATACTATGCATTTAGATTCTTAAGGCAGAGAATTAGCCAGGCAGTTAGAAGGTGGGATGCCTTTTGAGTCTGAACTACCAGCACCCTTTAAAAATCATACATGGAGATACTTAAAAAGACCTGTCCATAACATACAGTTTCCCAGAAATCATCTGAGCAGGCGGGTGTTGATCTTTTATTCCTATATAAAGCTTTCAGACTTCTATTTTATTTTATTGTTTAAGGAAGGTACAAAACAGACCCAAATCTTAGATGTGGAAATCCCCATTTTCAAAGTACTGGGGGAAAAGAAGAAGGAGGAAAAAAAAAGACAAGCATCCAACTGGAGGAAATTTTCTTCAAGTGTCAAATCTAACATTTTCTTTACATACAGATTCATCTTATCTGGGGCAAACTCATCTCCAGCAGAGCACTGATGATTCTAGTAACCTGTCATACTTCAGGGACTAGCGGGATTTTTATGTGTTTATTAACTCACTGGTAATCTCTTCATCATCCAGGTGACGTTAATCCAGCCTCTCCCTCTCCATGATTTCCAGTGGCTAGCTGGAGCTCTCCTCGCAGCAAAGACAATCCTCAAAGCCACTACACCCTGTTATGTTTTTGTCTTCTCGTTTTTAAGCCATGTGTTGCCTGGCATGGCCAGCCCGCAGATGAAATAACACTGCATACATCCAAATCCCTCCTCCCAACCGGTTTGCCGACCGCAGGGTGGTTTTGCACTTGCCGTCCCTCCCGGGTACCAATGCGTTCTGCGTTTCATTGCTTTGATCTCTTCAACACCCTCTTACTACAAACACATTTCTGAGAGAAGCGGCAAGCACGGGGGCGAGCATGTGGGGAGGTGGTGGAGGGTTCGGTATTCGGTGTNTTCATTTGGCAAACATCCACGCTCTACCTGTGCTTTTCCTACAGTTTGATATTAACATTTGGATTGCTTTGAAGTTTACATCACTGCAACATACTAGAAACCACTTGGAGAATACAAATTATTAATTAATTGCCTTCACACATAGACAAAAAAAATCAATGGCATATGGTTATTTTTTTTCAGGTTAGTCCTCAAATGAAGAGTTAAATCTGAAAAAAAAAAAATAAATCAAAATTCTCTAAATATTTAAAGTATTTAATATATATATAAAATAAAATATTTAAACTATATACTATGCATTTAGATTCTTAAGGCAGAGAATTAGCCAGGCAGTTAGAAGGTGGGATGCCTTTTGAGTCTGAACTACCAGCACCCTTTAAAAATCATACATGGAGATACTTAAAAAGACCTGTCCATAACATACAGTTTCCCAGAAATCATCTGAGCAGGCGGGTGTTGATCTTTTATTCCTATATAAAGCTTTCAGACTTCTATTTTATTTTATTGTTTAAGGAAGGTACAAAACAGACCCAAATCTTAGATGTGGAAATCCCCATTTTCAAAGTACTGGGGGAAAAGAAGAAGGAGGAAAAAAAAAGACAAGCATCCAACTGGAGGAAATTTTCTTCAAGTGTCAAATCTAACATTTTCTTTACATACAGATTCATCTTATCTGGGGCAAACTCATCTCCAGCAGAGCACTGATGATTCTAGTAACCTGTCATACTTCAGGGACTAGCGGGATTTTTATGTGTTTATTAACTCACTGGTAATCTCTTCATCATCCAGGTGACGTTAATCCAGCCTCTCCCTCTCCATGATTTCCAGTGGCTAGCTGCAGCTCTCCTCGCAGCAAAGACAATCCTCAAAGCCACTACACCCTGTTATGTTTTTGTCTTCTCGTTTTTAAGCCATGTGTTGCCTGGCATGGCCAGCCCGCAGATGAAATAACACTGCATACATCCAAATCCCTCCTCCCAACCGGTTTGCCGACCGCAGGGTGGTTTTGCACTTGCCGTCCCTCCCGGGTACCAATGCGTTCTGCGTTTCATTGCTTTGATCTCTTCAACACCCTCTTACTACAAACACATTTCTGAGAGAAGCGGCAAGCACGGGGGCGAGCATGTGGGGAGGTGGTGGAGGGTTCGGTATTCGGTGTTCGAAAACAAGGAGGTTTGAGGGAAGGATCAGAACAGGAATGACCCCGCACTTCCCTCCTGCTCCAGGGTTTTGTCCTGCAATTGGCTGCCCATCATGAGGGGTTCCTGGCACAGGGGCCATCACCTTCCCCCCCTGGTTCTTCCCAATTTCTTTCCCTATGGGGTGCTGGGGATTTCAAGGGGCCAAAAGGCTCTGGGTGGCTGTGCTTGGACAGAGGATGTCCACCTGGGCAGCTCTCTGCTCCCCAGGGCCGGGGCTCGCACCTAACCAGCCACCCCATACCCCTTTGCGTGGGGGATACTCCAGAGCCTGCTCAAACCAAGAGGTGTAGAAAGAGCGCCGGCCTCAGAGAGGAAAGTGCAGGCTGGGTCTGTAAAAATTAGAATAGCATAGAAAAAAAACAAAAAAAACCAACAAAACCCCCAAATGTAGCCTAGACTTCCTCGGCAGCTCCTTGTCAGAATTCGGGGAAGTTTTGGAAGCAGATTTTCCAAGAGCTGTCACTGCAGTGAACCTGAACCACAAATAACTCCACAGCTGTTGCACTGGAGATGCAAGGATTTAAATCAAGAGAGAAGCAGTTCCTCTGACTTCACTATCATGGAAAGTCACAGGGGTATTCTTCTGCCACCCAGGCTGTTCCTGCAGGTTTTCTCCTGGGAAAGGATAACCTAAAAAGTCACCTGCCAACCTCCAAAATCACATGAGATTTTTATGTTTGTTTAAAGAATGTATTCAGCCTCTGTTAAATTTAGGTTGTTGTGAAACTCTTTCTTGCAATAACACTGAGGTCTAGAAATGCCTCTCCCCTTTTTTTAAGTTAAAAAACACATTCTCCGAGGTATGTAGGATGTCAAAAAGAAAAAGAGCATTGTAAGACTTGATGAAAACATAAGGAACTAACAATACTGGCTGCATCTACAGCAGTGTTTCAGTTGGGCCCTTTCGAGGCAAACCTCCTGGTCGCTCCCACTTGCTCTGTGCTCACACTAAATAGTGGTCTCAGAGTGTAAGAACAGACCAAGTCCAAAACAGCCACCCCCAAAAAATGGCTGTCAGGTCCTTGGCGGCACCAACTGATTTACTCTATAGACCAGCTCCCACTAGGCCACGCTGCTTGCTAGGACACACAGAGCCACCATCTCCTGGGGTCCTGCAAGGGTAGCTTGTTGTCTGCTGTCATCCGTCAAGAGTCATTTTATGGTTTGCATCTCTGCGCCCATGCCTGGAACAGCGCAATTTTCATCGTGCATCCCTTCACACAGGAGGACAAAAGCAGGGGTCTGACTTATCACATGACCCTTTGTTAAGCCCATTAAAGCAGTAAGAAAATTAATTTAAAGGGTTAATACACATCTGTAACTGGCTATCCTGGTTATGACATTTACCTTCCCTGCCACAAGCGAGTTATCCAGTCTCTTCTCTAGAGTAAAGATAAATGTCAGCAGAGATCAACAATCATGTATTATAAATATACAATGCATAATTTTTTTCTCCTGCTGTTTTGAAGCACTGAAACTGCTTTAGATGACAGGCATGAAATATTTAGAAGCCGTTGGAATAGGATGTTCTGAATCCTCCTAAACTTTTAATAACTTGCAAATCGCGCTGTCACCCACAGGACAGCACCAGGAAGGTGCCTGTGCCAAGCAGCGACATCCGAAAACCAGCTCCACTTTTGCTGCACCGAGCAGGTACCACCTCCCACAGAGCAGGCGTTGTAGCTGTTGGGTGTCACTTTGTTATACCCGGACAGCGGGGTATTAAATGCAAAAGAAAATTTGCGGAATAATTATCTGAATTCAGCAAAATCTTACAGAGAGCTCTCAGTTCAAGCGACTTTAACTTCTCCTCGGCCAGAGAAGCACACACAGCCCGCACAGGCAGGATCTGCTTTACAGTAGGCACACATGTGCTAGATAGCTGTTGTTTACTAGGTCATGTTGATTTTGCTTTCAGCTATGTTTTCTTAGGCACCCACGTCTCTTCATGTAGGAGTGCCTTAGAAATTACAAAATATTACTCCCACTCAACATGCACTCGTGTATGTATACATTGGGTTTGTGTGTACATAGCTATAGAGATGCCCACCATAAACAAACATTTGCATCCATGAGCTTTCAGAAACACAAAGGTATTTTCCCACCACAGGAAAGTACCGCACCCAAAGCAAGGGAGAGCCTACAGCCTCATCGCTTTCATCCATCCCCCTCATCCCAGCAGCACTTTGGTATCTCAACCCCACCGTGCCTCCCCTCTGAAGGGCCCACACTCAGCACAGCCCTGTTGCCCACCTCTCTCCTGGGCCAGATGGAGGAGCAAAAGGGGACCCTGCCCTGCTGAAAGCCTTTCCCTGCAATGCAACTCGCTTGCAACTCAGCATTTCCCCACAGAGGGGCCTCCAAATGCACGGATAATTTCACTCTTCTCCTTCCCTGCCTCTGAAGCATCCTTCTGCTAGCTGTGGAAAAGCCCAGTTTCTTGGAAAGCAACAGATTCTTGCTTAAGATAGGAATTTCTGTTAAGGAAGCTGATCCCGATCAAGCCCTTCCCTTCTGCCCCGACCTCCACCCCAGTTTAGGAAATTCACCTTCCTGGAAATGCCTTGGCTATAAATACAGCCTTAAGAACAGCTTGTGACATTTTTTCCCTTTACTACGGGAACTTTCCGCTTGCCGAAATCATCCCAACGAAAGGCACCACAGAATATAAACTGGGGAAAGTGGCACTTCACCGGAGAAGCAGCGCGGGTGGCAGCAGGCGATCTGCACACAGGCCATCGGCACACGCCTCAGCATGGAGCTACCTCGCGTGGGGATTTGCGAGACCGTACCATAACCTATCCTAAGGATTTACCTCCTTCACCGCCACCCCTTTTGCTCGGTACCCTTCCCCCTCCGCGCTCCCTCCCTCGCTGTCACCCCAGGTTTGTTTCATTTTGTAAGCAATGGCTTACAGAAGCCACTTGGCGGAAGTTATTAACGCCGCTTTGGTATGGGGAAAATCTCATTAACGTCAGCAAAAGGAGGAAGAGTTCTGAAAAGCTCCCAGCTAATTTGCTTTCTTTTAATTTTCGTGCAATTACAGTAAGCAGTGTAGCGCTCTCCCAATAAATGAGTCTTTAGCATTGTGGCTGCAGTCTTCTCCCCGAATCAATTCTCGCTCAAACTTTTAACCCTTCGCTAGATTGCCGGAGAGGAGAAATGACTGTGCAGTGCACCTTCCCAGAACAAATGGATTTCAGACATTTTCAGTAATTTTTCCACACGGTGGAAAATCCCTGCTTTGGCTGTGCTGTTTTTCTTTTTTTTTTTTTTTTTTATTTAAATTTTTTCTTTGCCGTTCTCCAAACNAAGTTGAAGAGCAACAACTCTACTTCAGACTGCAGTTTATTATTTTTACTCCACTGTAAAAAAATAAAATTCAAAAAAAAAAGGAACAATGTTTAAGAATGTTTAACCATACAGTCTGGGACACGATTTTGGTTTGCTTTGTTTAAAAAGAAGAAAAAAAAGGAAGGAAAAATTGTCTTCTATATAAACTAAAATTGGATTGATTTTTCAACCCCCAAATATGTTACAATAAAGCTTAACATCAAATTTCATAGTGGCAGGCTTTCAATTAGAACAGAAAAAAGGTTGGGGGATTTTTTGGCTAAAAAATTTGGAGAAGTGGAATTGTGGAGGGAAATCACATTCTGATTAGCCTTAAATGAGATCACTTATCCACATCAAAACAAGTCAGGGAAGTCCAAATACCATTATTATTTGATGTCTCTTTCAGTCAGTACTTTTTTTTTTT
>VYXH01001289.1:444129-485640 GCA_013397275.1 Burhinus bistriatus
GGACCCTGCCCTGCTGAAAGCCTTTCCCTGCAATGCAACTCGCTTGCAACTCAGCATTTCCCCACAGAGGGGCCTCCAAATGCACGGATAATTTCACTCTTCTCCTTCCCTGCCTCTGAAGCATCCTTCTGCTAGCTGTGGAAAAGCCCAGTTTCTTGGAAAGCAACAGATTCTTGCTTAAGATAGGAATTTCTGTTAAGGAAGCTGATCCCGATCAAGCCCTTCCCTTCTGCCCCGACCTCCACCCCAGTTTAGGAAATTCACCTTCCTGGAAATGCCTTGGCTATAAATACAGCCTTAAGAACAGCTTGTGACATTTTTTCCCTTTACTACGGGAACTTTCCGCTTGCCGAAATCATCCCAACGAAAGGCACCACAGAATATAAACTGGGGAAAGTGGCACTTCACCGGAGAAGCAGCGCGGGTGGCAGCAGGCGATCTGCACACAGGCCATCGGCACACGCCTCAGCATGGAGCTACCTCGCGTGGGGATTTGCGAGACCGTACCATAACCTATCCTAAGGATTTACCTCCTTCACCGCCACCCCTTTTGCTCGGTACCCTTCCCCCTCCGCGCTCCCTCCCTCGCTGTCACCCCAGGTTTGTTTCATTTTGTAAGCAATGGCTTACAGAAGCCACTTGGCGGAAGTTATTAACGCCGCTTTGGTATGGGGAAAATCTCATTAACGTCAGCAAAAGGAGGAAGAGTTCTGAAAAGCTCCCAGCTAATTTGCTTTCTTTTAATTTTCGTGCAATTACAGTAAGCAGTGTAGCGCTCTCCCAATAAATGAGTCTTTAGCATTGTGGCTGCAGTCTTCTCCCCGAATCAATTCTCGCTCAAACTTTTAACCCTTCGCTAGATTGCCGGAGAGGAGAAATGACTGTGCAGTGCACCTTCCCAGAACAAATGGATTTCAGACATTTTCAGTAATTTTTCCACACGGTGGAAAATCCCTGCTTTGGCTGTGCTGTTTTTCNGTGGAAAATCCCTGCTTTGGCTGTGCTGTTTTTCTTTTTTTTTTTTTTTTTAATTTAAATTTTTGCTTTGCAGTCATCACAGCAGTACCGAGCTGGTGCTTCCCACATCCTTTACTTGGTATAAATTCAGTTTCTCTTACAGTAAACACAGTTCCTAAAGGCTGCAATCCAGTTCTTTTCTGAAAAGAGGTTCAGTGTAGCATATCCCACACACTGGCTGATTTTTAAAACTCGCTGTGTGATCTATTTTTCCTTACTGCTTTGGAAAGTTGAAGAGCAACAACTCTACTTCAGACTGCAGTTTATTATTTTTACTCCACTGTAAAAAAATAAAATTCAAAAAAAAAAGGAACAATGTTTAAGAATGTTTAACCATACAGTCTGGGACACGATTTTGGTTTGCTTTGTTTAAAAAGAAGAAAAAAAAGGAAGGAAAAATTGTCTTCTATATAAACTAAAATTGGATTGATTTTTCAACCCCCAAATATGTTACAATAAAGCTTAACATCAAATTTCATAGTGGCAGGCTTTCAATTAGAACAGAAAAAAGGTTGGGGGATTTTTTGGCTAAAAAATTTGGAGAAGTGGAATTGTGGAGGGAAATCACATTCTGATTAGCCTTAAATGAGATCACTTATCCACATCAAAACAAGTCAGGGAAGTCCAAATACCATTATTATTTGATGTCTCTTTCAGTCAGTACTTTTTTTTTTTTTTTTAATTCTCAGCTGTGGATTCATCTAAGAACGTTAGCCTTCAATTTTAATTAAGTTTCTAATCATCAAGGCTCCAACCCCAAACTTTACAGTATCAACCCTAAAATCTAAAAAAACCCCAACTAAAAATAAAGAGGAATCTGTTGTTATTTTTTTCCCTGCAGTTTGACCAACATTTTTCACCCATTCCCGTGGCAGCACGCAGGGGAAGCGGGGACAGCAGGAGCCCTGAGAGGGAGCAGAACTCTCACTTGGACGTTTGGAAGTCTCTGCCCAGGTCCCACCGAACAGTAGAGCACATTGGTGACACTGGAGTGGAGAGAAGGGCTGGATCAAAGCGGCATGAGAAGTTTCTTGCCTTCACAGTTAACAGAGGCCTCTCCACAAAAAAATTACCCACCTGTCCTGGGGACTTCATAAAGCAAGAGGAAAAAGCCTGCCCTCGCACATGCTACTGTACACCAATTTTTTTGCCAAGCTCTAATCACCACATCAGAACATATGAAAAAAACCCATTATATTGATTAAAAATTATATTACATGTGGAAACTAGGTGGTTAAAGAACTGGTGTTTCACTGGACCCTTTGCTGAACACATTTCAGCCAAGGGAAGCTTCTTGCACTGATTTGCAAGTTGCAGAAAACCCGACTGCTGCCAACATTTGAAAATAATTAAGTCGGACCTTTGTTGTCTGTGGAAAGAAAAGAAGCCAATAAAGACACATTTTTAGCTTTGTTTAAAGGATATTTGATGATCACAAGCTTCTTGCATGGATAAGACTGTCTGCACAATGAAAAAGGGTGTCCACAAGTACATACATATACGTATCAAGCCCTGTGCTGAGATGTGATTCCTGCATCATTTATAGCTACTCTACGTACTTCAGAATGTACGCATGGATAAGCTATACCAAATGCAGGATACTGAAACTGTCTCATTTGTCCAGGCCACTCACAATCACATAATTAAATGATGGCCATAAAGAAATCCTTCCTCAAACCAGGGTCAGCAGGAGAAGGCTAAGTTTCTTGTTTGCTAGAAACATGCCCACCCCATTTACAAGTGAAACCCAGGGGCAATGGGAATTTTCAGCACTGCGAAATCAAGAAATCTGAAGTGGGTCAGGAAGAGCAAACTTGGAGGATTTCAATGGAAAGTCACGCACCAAAACCCAGGGTTGGCACCCCAGCAGAAGTCACTGTCAGGAACGAAATGCCAGCTCACGTTTTCCTCTTGGCTATGGAGATATGAAACCATCATAAACACAACTCTTCCTTTCCACGCATCAGTACTCCATCCTCAAAGCTGACAGCATTTCAAAATGAACTTCATTTAGCCACGAAAACATAGGGCACCGAACAAGCACACCTTCTGGTGGTGCAGTCACTGGAGGAAAGGTCCCTTCTTGTCACCCTGTCCCTCTCAGGACCTTGAGCTCCTCAGCCAACAGGAGCATTAGAAAATCCCTTCTGTTGCACAGCCAGAAATTTCTGCTTTCACTCAAAACACCAGGCTTGCTGTGCTCCTAACAAAGCAGTGTTCAAAACAAGCGTTGGCATGTGCATTTATGTGAAATGACTGAATGGCCCTGCAGGTTGATAAAAGCTTCTGGAGTCTTTCACATATAACTAAAGTCATTTGTTTGAACCCGACCTGTATCAGTGGTGTCTGAAACTGGCTGCAGCTGGAAGACTGCTGGGGACCCATCTAATCAAGTTGCTAGTATCGCTCTAACTCCTGAAGACAAATATACAAGCTGTTTGGGGTAGTTTGCATAGAGAGGTGAAGACTTGGAAAGGAATGAATTTTGGACTTCCTTTTCATGTATGCTGTTTGTCCTACCAATGCAGCCTGCGGTGGTAGCCAGCAGGCTCTTCAAGCAGATACAAAGCTTTTCATGGATTGTGATACACCCTCCACAGCTAAGTTTTAATTGAAACTATCCTCCATGTTACCATTTCATACAGTCCTGCAAACCATCTACCACAGCCTGGTGAACTGAGGCTTACAGAAAACGCTGATGTATCCAAGAGAACGTTGCTGGAAGACTCCATTCCTCCCACACCACGCAATAAAATCCTACTAGTGTTAAAACTGAAGATCATCCCTGAAGATGTAATAAAGAAAAAAAACCCAACACAACAAACCAAAACCCCAACACCACCCATCTGTAATCTGCCCTTCCCTTCATCTCCCAAGGCCATGACCAATTCTGCCAGTCAAGTTTCCCATGACAGCTCAATGTTAGGAAACTCATTCCCCCACAAAAGATAAACACGGATACATAAATTCTCCATCCCATTTGTTTGCATACAAACGGTTAGCTTGAACAAAGCAAAACCGCATCCCTGCTGCCACAGCTCCCTCTGAAACTCACTTCTGAGAGCAAAGGTCTCCGACCAGGCCACAGTGGGACTGCCCCGCAAGACAGGGCAAACCCAGTTGTAAAGTCTTATCGAACTAAAGCACGGTTCAGACTAAACCTCATTTTACTGGGATCTTCAAACCTCCTACCAGCACTCAAACCAGTCTGGTTTTAGCCTGTTTTTACAGCCTCACGCTGACCACCTTAAAAATCTTATTAACCTGATGAAAAGTGCTCCCTAGGCCTTACTTTCTAAACAGTACCAAGCTGCTTGCCAGCCCTTACCAAAATGACAGAGAAATAGAGAGTGATCCTCCCTGTGTGAGTTACAGGCTTTGCCCCTGCCTCGCTGAGGCGGCAAACCCTGCTGGTTCGCTCCCGTTCACACAGCCCTGCACATGCTCAATAACACCATTGATTTTGTTTGTGCAGGCAGAGAGAATCCAATTTTAAAAAGCCACATTGATTCCCACCCATTAAAAACAGAGGAAGCTGCAGTATTTGCTAAATGGATAGAAAAAGACTGAGGTCAGGGTGGAGGGGTGGGAATAATGTCATTACGCCGAGCTCGTTCTGAAGGACCGAGAATTACAAAAACAGACAATAAAGTAGTAACTGTTTGACTTTACATTATTTGTCGTAGTTCCTAAATTACGGAAATAGCAATTCAACAACAAGGGAGTGCCCGGGCGCAGAGACAAGGGATGCACAACGGAAGGCATCCAAGAGCATGTAGCTGTGATTAGTTGCATTTGGAGCATGAAGACACGCACGCAGTGAGAGAGGGCACAGACACAGGAACTGAGAGAGAAGCCCTGCGAGTATCTGCAAGGGCCCTGTCTGCTTTTCAGTTCTTTGTTTTAGCACATTAAACAAACAGAGCCATCGCACAGGTCACCGAGGACCTTCCTTCTGCAACTGTGGCCCCAGCTGCACTGCACACAAAAACTATTATTATTCTCTAATGGCTGCACCTTTTGGACAATGATTCAGTGGTTTTTTTCTCCTTTTGTGCAGTGCCACTTAGGCTTTCGCTTCATTTTGTGTTTTATTCGCACACTCCTGAAATCTTCATGTACTGACTAAAAATTCATGAGGAAGCCATAAGTAGGAGCCTCCACTCCCCCCCCCCCNCCCTTTTCTAACCATAGCGAGCAGCTCAGTAGGTACTGGGCATACATCGGTGCTGCTGCCACAACGAGGGGGTGGGAGAAGCTGCGAGGTGGGGAGGGAGATGATGCTGCAGCCCTGGGGGTGCTTCCTCATCCCACATCTGGGAGCACGAGCTACAGACGGCGCTGACGTAGGGCACTGTGGCTCATCGGTGCCCAGCAAATGTATCCCAGAGCACAGACACCCCATGGTCGATGCAGTGGCTGTGCTTCAGCTCAACACCATGTACCACCCAACCAAGAGCCTGCCCGCGTGTTGCAGAGCCGTCATTCATCTCTTCAACTTCAGTCCGATGATGTGAACAGGCAAGTGCTTGCTAGCATTAGTGAGGCTTTCATAATTGGTCCCAGCTGGTTAGTTGTAACATGCCTTGTTGTTGAGCAACTACCTACTAACGCTGTCAAACATCCCCTGGTTGCATAAGGAGGGTTAGTATCATTATTAATTACAGGCTGCCACCAGCCTGTGCCACACTCTGCAGATAAGAAAGCCTTTAAGCTCCTGGTCAGTCAAGGCCCCGTTGGAAAATCATGTGCCAGGTTCAAGGAAAGCAAGTTCAGACTGCAGCCACAGCAGCCTCCTGCCCTTTCTACACACTACGGTTCCCGCAGTGCCTCGGTCCTCTCTCCCCTCTGGCTGCTGCAGAGTCTGCTGCCAAGGCCAGCTAGCTGCCAGCTTTCCTACCGCCACACCAGCCAGCATGCAGAAACCCTGGCTCACCGGAGAGGTGCATGTGTGTGCACATAGGTATGTGCAATGAGGGCATGGCAGACATTTCAAAGCATCGTGAAGAAATGTACCCGACTGCCCGGCTATGCTACTGATGAAAACTGTGACAGCAGCAAATACGATAGTGTGGCACAGCTTCAAGCATAACCTAAAAGCTAAGCAAGGCAACACAGTATCAAGGAAATGCACAGTTCCTGCTGTGGAAGGGAAACACGCAATAATTTCAATCTTTCTCAGGAGACAAAAGTATGGGGGAAATATATGGAAGTGGCTACTTCGCAAGCTGCTTGAGCATACCAAGGGCTCTGATGACTTAAGTCAAAGTTTGCAACCATCCCCACTCCCCCAGCCATCACCCGCCATTGAATTTAATCTCTTCAATACAGAGTCAGGGGCATTTTCTGCAGAAAAACAAGTGGCATCCCCTTCTTTCTGCCCTGTTACTGGGTTGCCGTGACATCCACCTTACAAAACTAAGGGCTATAGTTATATTCCGCACATAGGATTCTTACAGGACTTAAAATGCCACTTTGAGGTCAGTAATCAGATCCTGTAGCCCCAGGCTAAGGTAAAAGCTGTTAGTGTGTCTAGGAGCTAGAGCTACAGGGCTGCTCAAAAGGACAGACGTTGAACTGGAAATCAGTCTCCTCAAATCTCACATAAAACCACGCCACAGAATTGGACTGAGAGGAGTGGTCCATGTGGCTGTACTGGCTGTCTAGAGCAACTCTGGCCTTTGCCATTCACATCTTTCATCTGAACCAACCTCTCATTGCTTTGCGTTTGCTACTGCTTCTTCTCTCTCTAACTTCTATTTGGGCTGCCTTTAGGTCCTGAGAAGGTCATCAAAGCTGCTAGGAAAATGCCCTGACAACTTACAGGTAGGACAAGATCTGCTGTGCTGCTTGAGCTACCAGGGAGAAGCAGCTGGCAATTCTCCACCTCTCTCTGATGAGGAGGTTGAAGGCTTGGGCTCATTCAAGGTCCATGTGACAGGACACTCCCCATAAAAGTGGGGGGGCTGTCAACTGTGTCTTGACACTCAGCTGCCAAAATGCTGCAGATTGATCTTTTTTCTAAGACGTGAGCTATCTCCCTGTGCATGCCCAGTGCCTCCGATAACCACACAGGAACAGCGAATACACTGCAACGCTTCGTATCTGTTACCACCATTCCTCATTTTAGTGTAGCAATTCAACACATGCTTTAATGTTACCCATGTCTCTGGAAGCAAAGACAGCCATTCACGTAAGCTTAAGCTTAGTTTCTTTTGCTAGATCATAGGTACTGATGCTGGAAGGTAATTCTCTAAATCCAATGTAAATGTTTAAAGTTTATTCCCAAAGGATTTATGTAGACATAAATATAGAGATTGAAAACAAGCATGACTTTGGGGGCTTTTTATTACCTTCTAAAGTAGCCAGGCACATGGATATTTTCTCTCTCTTTTGTATCTGCTTTCTTCCAACTGCACAGTTCAGAGACTTCATACAGATCAGAGGCAAAGTTCAGACTAGCACTGACAATTTCATTAAAAAAAAAAAAAAAGAGAATTGTGTTTTCTTATGTTCTCTGCTCTTTTATTGCTATTTTCAAAATGAAGAATAGTCCCTATCAAAGTGCTAAGGGCTGAAAACAACTCTAAACGATACAGGAAACCCAACTTTGTGCCAATCCATTTTTATTATCTCTTTGTGGCCATAACAAAGCTGAGAACAAGAGCTAAACAATAGAGAAAAAGGAATAATTTCAACATTTTTTTTTTTGCTGAAAGTAACATCAGTGACAATAACAAGAATCCATTCAAAAGACAGAATGTTATCTTCTAACCCAGTTAACATGCCTGCCTTTATCTCATTCATTATATATCTTAAACATCAAGCTGTATTTTGGCCTCACTTACAAAGGAATATGTTTGGAGCCGCCACATCTCTGTACGCGTATTGGCATTGCTAAGTAAAATCCAGCCTGTGCTACCTTTCCCTTCCCTGGTCCCTCACGCACCTGCCAAGAGGAGATAGGTTATCAAATGAGCCTCCAGAAAAGCATTTCCAGAAACAACAACATGGCTATCTTCTGCTTTTGCTTGTGCTTATGCAACCCTCCAGAATCCAGTTCACTAATTTAAGCGGCTAACAATGGCGGAAGCTGTGTTTTTGACAACTACAGGGATAAGATCACTTAGGTAAGCTTTTATTTTTGATACAGGCCTTCACCATTACTTCCTTTTACCTGCTGAAATCAACTGGCAGTATTTCATCATTAACTTTTTAGCACAGTAACTAGCAAATTCAGCTAGCCTCAGCTGAACCTGTTTACCTTTTAGATTTCATCTGTCCCCCTTAATATTGTTGTGAGCATCAAAGAAATACTCCGTTTTCCTCTTGGATGATTATTCCAGTTTTCCACTGGTAAGTAAAATACTCTTAGACAAAATAAACTGGAACTTTTTTTAAGCCATCAGATACTCCTTCTACCCCACCACCCTGGACTTTCTTCTGAGTGCACAGCTCTGCATGGAAGCAACTAGTTGAAACACAAATTCTTACCATGGTGGATCCAGAAAAGGCCATCAGCTTTCCTTCTGCACACTAGCTGTCACATTAACATGCGTGCTAGCCCTCATGGTCACGTGTACCATTATACTCTCCATTACCCTTTTGTTTAAGGGCCTCAACCACAAAAATCTTTGTGTGTTAGGTGCTGTAAACACAGACCCACTTCAGAAAACATAGCATCTGAGGAGCACAGTGTAAGGTAAACAGCGACAGACACCTACAGCTAGACTGGAGAGGACAGGGAGAAAACACAGTGTTGCTCAGCAGTATTACCGCAAGTGATCTAACTGTACGATCTGCAGTTAAAACACAATTCATTACAGTACTGCTCCTTCTGCTGTCAAGTTAACTGAAACATTGCTAACTTTTCCTTGTCTACCTCTACCTGAGCACAAGCATCAGTTGCTAGGAAAGATGATTCTCCTCCTTCCCTAAAGGCTTCAGCTGGTGAGCTTCCTGGGCTCAGGAGCTGCACAAGTCACCAGAGTTATCTGAAAACTGCCCCAAGCCTCCCGCAAAGGTAGAAGTTCAGTGGTGACACTATGAAACTTTCAGCACTTTTCACGTCTCACCAAGCCCAGGGTACGACGCTCGTGCTTGAGAACTGCTCCAAACCAGCTAGGAGTGGCAGTGGTTGGCAAAATGAAAAATAATGACAAAAAGTTAACCCAAATCTTTGTACCATAAAGTTTCTGATTCAGATTCACTTCAGTCAGATTTAGGCCAAATCCCACACATCTACCCTGCCTCTGGCCCCAAGCAGGGACATTTGGAGACAGACAATAGGTTTGGTAGAGGGTAGAAGTCTACTACTCCCTGGCTAATGCAAACCAGTGGAGGCGGTGACAGAGGGCACGGAACCTGAAGGTGCACCCAAGCACCGATCCCATGCAGTCGCAGCAAAATAAAGGCAAAACCTATCCGCACAAAGTAACTTGTGTCTGTGTAAGTAAAACAACAGCTGTGATTACTTCTGTCCTTCAAGAAGGGGAAGACAGAGGTCAAGCTGCCATTCAGAGACTCATACTTTACTTTCCAGACCATTGCAGGAGAAGCACAATGTCCTGTTTGGAAATCGGTTATCTCTAGTTTTGAAGTCTCTAGATAGCGAGAAGGGTGAAATCTCATCTTCTGTCACCCCACATCTTTCCTTATATGGGGAAGAGTGACTTCCAGGTAACCATTGCCTGTAAGAGGATTTCTCCTCTACCCTTCCCCTCTCCAAGTTCCTAGAGCCACTTCCCTTTTATTTATTCCTCTTCGAAGCAAAAATTTCTCACAGTATATACATGCATGTCTCTCTTCTGCCTTTTTTTTTTTTCCTTGTAAGGCACCACAGAATAACCATTGTATGACCTGGCCTAAAAGGCAAAGGACATTTCCTTGACCTTCCTCTTTAAACAGGTAACAGCTGTGGCTCTAACTCAGCTTAAGTCAGGCCACAAGATTAGTGTTTTTCTAGCAAGATAACCACTCTCAACTGCTTGCAAGTTGCTCCTTTTCCCCAGCGTGACCTAGAGAAGGAAGCAGCTACTGAGCCTTCACCTGAGAAGGAGGTGCTTTAGTATTAGCTTAGGCTAATTTGAAGCATCAGTGCAGCAAGTGGCTTGAGAAGTTAAGACAGAAGCTTTGGGGACTGAAATCACAGCACTCAAGGGGTCTGAAGCTGGGGAATGTATAACCTCGTACTAATAGTAGCATCTTTAGGTTATTTCTCTCTTCTGGTAATGACTCATTCATTTATAAACCAACGTCAGTCACTTTTCTAACCTCATTGCCAATAAGCAGCAGAGTAGAAACACTTTCCAGTCAGAAAATGCTCTTCAGAGTAATACAGCTTTTCAGTCCCGCTGTGCTGGGGCCTAAAACTTGTGAACCTAATGAGTGCACAGACATACAAAATAAGCTTCCTCTATGTTACACTTAAATCTCTTGCCTGCAGTGAGGAAACATACAGGGGGAGGCAAAAATCTGATGGGATTTAAATACGTGGTACTTGAGCAAAGCATCCCTGAAATCCTGTGCAAACTGTATTGCTAATGCTGCTTTTTCGTATTCAGAAGTGCGGATGATGAATCTCACTACTTGTAATTCTTCTTATTTTCACACTTGGAGCACTGATCTCATGCCAACAGCCCCTCACATTGTTCTGCTTCTCAGCAGCCACTGCTGCCATTAGCCAGCTACTGCCCTGACCCAAACAAGTGTTGAAATAAGCAGAGAGGGACGTGGAAAATCATACTCCAGTGTGTGACTGTAGTGCCTTCTCCTTCACGACCACCTATTGCTGGAGTAACGTCCGTGGGTCACCACACCGTTGCTCCTATGAGCAGCTGCTGCTGCTGTCATTGGAGCTGAAAAAAAGCAAACCTTTTCCCCACTCTGTTTCCTTGCACTTGGCGAGGAAGTGACTTGAGTGGGAGGAGAGAAAGGAGAGCAAACACAAAACCACAGAAGTAAGCAACTAGGAGCAGAGACCAAACTTTATGTCTCTCATACACATGCCAACAGCGGACTCTGATTGCAGCCAGCCCTTGTTCTAGCCCCACTAATTGTATCGTCACTCGCAAGTATCACTGCAGAAGCAACTGCTTTTCACCATAGTGAGTTAGGTTATTTTCCAGACCGTGCTCTGAGCACAGGTATCTTTACCAAAAGACAGTATGTCTTTTATGTACTACAGAGACGGAGTGTCAAGCGCTACAGCCAATAGCTGCAATAGGAGGGTTTTGATTTCTCTTAGGTAAATAGCTCTTTTTAAGTAAAACAAGCTAGCTATTTGTAGCTGTTTCAGACCTGCCCTGCTACAGTAAATACAAGAGTGACCTTGATTTTTCACATCATTTCACCAGGCTGCAGCCTTAAAGGGACTTACTGTGCTTATAAAGCTTGAGAGACGAAAAATAGACAGCAGGAAATCCTGTGACAGGCTTGTTTTGGTGATCACGTGAAAGAGATAGTAGCAAGAGAAAAAAACAACACCAAAACTACCCTAAACACAAGAACACCTGTGGCCAACCTGCACGTGGGGAGACTGGGACTTCCAAGCGTCTCACTGATCCTCCCGGCAT
This sequence comes from Burhinus bistriatus, assembly GCA_013397275.1. NCBI lineage: Eukaryota > Metazoa > Chordata > Aves > Charadriiformes > Burhinidae > Burhinus > Burhinus bistriatus. Next base: position 455,721 of record VYXH01001289.1, read on the forward strand.
GACTGAAAGTACTCTGGCAGCAAGTGTAGACAAAGTAGGGATTAATTTAAGATTTGGTGCCAGATTTAAAAAAAAAAAAAAAAAAAAAAAAAAAAAAAAAAAAAAAAAAAAAAAAAAAAAAAGGTTCATGGATGTTTATGTCAGGAGTACCCAGATGACTTCAGGTAGCAGCACGCGGATAGGTAATGGAGTGTATTTGCAAGCTACCTCCTCTCTGCAAGACTTCTTGAAAGCACATGGGAACTCCAGTTCAGCCACATTTGAAGCGTATTTGTTTCCAAACCAGCAAGTGTTGCTTTTGAGGAGGTCAGCCCCAGGCCTGGGGCTGTGTGGCACGGGGTGGTGTGAATGTCCATGGAGGGAAAGTGTAATTAAACAGGAAAGTTATGGGGGAGAGGGGGTGGAGGGGAAGGGGGAAAGGGAACGCTGTTCTCCAAAATCATGTCCCTCCAGAGGTGATGTGGAGAAGGGTGAGGTGAGCTGCCCCAGCAGGACACCTGTGTCAGAGCTGGTGGTCGACCACTGAGCCCTGGTCAGCAGCCCTGCCACCGCAGCTCTGCTTCTGCTCCTGCTCTGTGCCCACACAGCACTGCCCAGACAGCGGGCAGTGCTTCTGCAGGGGGATGGGGCTGCCTGCATCCAGAGGGCTGCCTTTCCCTCCATGGAGATCACTGACACGCTTGAAAGCAGCAGCAGCAGCCTTGGGAAAACACTCTTTTTTTTAAAAGAAAATTTGCATTTACCTTCTTTTCCCTGTGTTTTGCTTGCTCTTTTGCACAACTGCCATTTTCCTAAGAGGGATCTTTGTTTAGCCATTCACCTGCTCCCGGTGCTCATCCCCTCACCTGAGGCCATCATCCTGCTGCTTGCATTGGTTCCACTGGTAATCCTATCCCCTTTGCACATCTGCTAACAGGAGATTGTAACTTCAGGCAGGGAAGAGTAACAGCTGGAATTAGGAACTCCTAACAAACACACACTCTTTTTCATGCAAGGATCTCTAGCAGTGATGAACAAGAGAAAAGCAATGCGGGAAGACAGGGTATGGTTAACAGGTGCCCCAAAGCCCAGATTGCAGGGTGCTTTTAGGGTCTCTGGTTGTTCCAACAATTAACAGTGAGTGTGGTAGCCAAAAATATTTTTATTTCATTTTTTGTTGATGTTGTTAATCTCTGCTTAGTGGGACTTTGCCAACCAGTTCCCTATGGTGTTTTACCTCATTGGACCATGGCAGAGGTTCTGCATCTCCAGCTGACTGGTGAGGACCAGAGCCCCTCACCCTTAGGGTGGCATCAGCTGATGGTGCCAACCAGTGCTCCCAACTCTGGTACCTGCCTCCGGCTGCCTTCCACATACTTGTGTCTGATCTACAACACCCTTAATGGATTAAGCCCTGCCTGTGGACACACAGGTTCCTTCCTTTCCAGCCACCAAGACAAAACTGAGATCAGCAGAAGGAATAATTAGTGTCAGTCCCCCTTCTTTGCTGTAGAGGAGCTGTTTTGGGAGAGGGGACAGAAGGGACTGGCCCAGCACACAGTTGAGATATTTGATTTTCCACCACTCAGACATGGATGAGCCAAAAGGGAGCAGCACAAGACTGCTCCCCCTCCTCAGGCCAACAGCAACTTCTCTTTGCTGCGGAAAGCCTCCCTGTTGGGTTCCTTGCAACCAGTCCTTTGTTACAAATATTCTTGGGCCGTGAGGCATATAACGGAGCATATTTTATACACTTGGTTAATAAACAAACAAAGCCATCCTGTGACAACCTTTCCGACTCCACAGAGGGACGCAGGGCTTCCCTCAGAGCGAGGCCAGCATCATGTGCTGGAGCCAGGCAGAGAGATGTTGCGGCATCACAGGGAAAGGGGCTGATCGCAAACTTTCAGAAGGTAATGGAGGAGCTGGCACCTCTGCTCGGAGCAAAGTAAAAAACACCTAATGAGACTAGGGAGACTCTGGTCTGAAGAGATTCTTTAGGCTGAAATATAAGCTTTTCTGTTTTAAATTAGACCCTAGAAAGGGAGTTATTCTGGAATATACAGTGTGTATCTTCTGCTGGATGCACCAGGAACACAACACCAGTTTACTATCCCTGCTCCGGGGTGATTTATACACAAAGGAACTTGGCAAAGAACTATCTTTGCTTGAGTTCTGTAAAACCAAAAACTAACGTGGCCTGAGTATCACACAGATGGGACAAAGCCAAAAGCTTTCAGCTGAATATCTGTTCCCTTCCAAGACTTGGTGGTCTGGATACAATGAAACTGAGTTTCAATTAATCCCGGTGTTGGTTTTACAAAAAAGAATTCTGCTGAATTTTGCTTCTGAAAAAAACAACTCCAAACTCCAAATGTCCTTGGAAAAGAAATGGAGAACTGCTTAAAATAGTATAGCTTGATGTCTGCTTTCCTCCACAAAGTCTTCTACAATATATTGCCTGTTCTGCAAGCCTGTAGTCCTACAAGGCGTGATCATCACTAAGTGAAACTGAGCTTAGACTTCAGCAATGAACTTGGTGGTTTCGCTCCAGTACCCAGAAGAAACATTCCTCCTCAACCCATCCATCTATCCTGTTCTTTACCTTGGAGAGGCAGAGTCAGTAAAGCAGTGAATGTTGCAGGTAGGATTGAAACAGACTGGCAGAGCAATGAGGCTCCCACAGCTGCAAAAGCAGTCAAGTCTGAGATAGAGATGTTTTTGCACGTCCGGAATGGCAGAAGATTTTGAAATCTAAGTGCACTAACACTGTTACACAAGGACATTAACAGATGCCAATTCACTGAGTAAACTAATAAGCACAGCCTATCCCTGCTCCCATTACTACTGCCTCATTTAAAGGGCAGTTTTGGCTAAAATGACGCATGGTCCGAGTCACACAATTGGGAAGACGTCATGACACTGCTCAGGAATCCACCTTCCTTTGGCTCCCTGTCAGCACGGCTAGAGGATTGATACCTGTCATGGCACGATGTCCACAAGTGGCAAGACGGATCAAGTTTAGTTCCCTGCATCCCTCAGGACCCACACTCACCCAGCTAAGCATGTACAGCCAGTTAAAAAACACACCTGCACTCAGCCTCATATATACTCTGTATGGGCAGCTGACAACATGCATGTAGGCCTTTATGCCTACACATTTTCTTGCAGTGTCTGAAACTAGACTGATAAACACCTCTTCAAACCAATACTCAGCTTTATTCTCTGTTATCCAAACATTCATCAAAGGCCACTTACCTACACAGCAGACATCTCAACCCATGGCCAGACGTGCCACATATCAAAGCCTTTTGAAAACAAGGCACCAAAACTACATTTATCCCTTAACACCCATTATTTTATATCTGCAATATTTTGAAAATTCTAACAGACTTAAATCTTGTAAGGTGATTATGCCATTAATTAGTTGAATGCACTCATCCCTGGGGTGCAGCACAGCGGCTGTTTCAGCCGAGCAGGAAAGAAAAGCCAAGAGGGCAAGGTAGCTTGTGGTAGTGCCCCAAGGAGAAGCCCTCCTGCTCCAAGCATCCCAGTGCTGCCACCCCATGCTAGAGAGCCGCTCTGGTTCCAGCAAGGGAGGACCACAGCTCTACCACTACCCCAACCACCCCCTCTCCTAAAGGGTACTACCCCCTCTTCCACCTGGGTGTGTGAGTGTGGGCTGGAATGGAGGAGGTGTCTGTTGCAGCCTGAGCCCTGCTCAGGTTTTCCTGAGAAGCTGTGCATACACGGATTATCAACCCAGAAGAGATCTGTCTGGTCATTCATCCCTCTGACCTCCTGCAAAATGGAGTTCACAGCGACTACCTCAATGATATCCCCTTCCAACTGCAGCACAAAAAAGAAAAGGAAAAAATAAAATCCCATGAAGATACTTTTTGATCGGTTGCTCTGTGAAGATGGCTTCATTTCTAGCCTAAGCACACCTGGCTAAAGCTGCCAGCTGCAAAGTCCTGCTCCTGCACTGCAAGCTGGGCAGAGCAGCCTTCCATCGGCAGCTTCAGTTCCTCACACAGGCACCTCCAGACCATGGCTGCATCACCATGTACCTCCATGAAGGGTCACTGATCAGGCCCAGGCTGACTCAGCCAGCAATAAGGGACAAGACAAAGGATGACGGTGACTGGGGGGCAGGCTGGAACCACTGTCCCAAATAAGGAGGAATGCTTGGACGGCCACCAGCCAGGTCCTACATGCGCAGGCTAAGGACACTACATGAGAAACACTTTGGACCACAGCGAGTTTTGCATCACAGGCTGAAGATGGGTGGGAGGAAGGAGGCTAACCCTCTTCACAGCACTCCCCTGTTTAGATGACAACTGACCACAGTGCTGACAAAATCCCTGACTTAGCTGGAGCAGCAGCACAAGGAGCCACCGACAAAATCAGGACAGGGCAGGAGAGCCCCCGTGGGGCCCGCCAGTGCTGGCAGGGAGCTGAGGGAGCAATGCCAGTGCGACAGCGCCAGAGCTGGGCAGCCATCAGGGGCCAGGGGAGATGACGACATGCTGGTGCAGGCCTGGTGGGCCAGAGGACTCTACCCCTGGTTCCCTGTCTGCTCTGGGGTCATTCCCCTTTAGGAAAGCACTCAGGACCCGGGAGCTTTAAGCTCTCACAAGGGCCGTGATGTCCTTTGTCATTTCGGTGCGGAGCCAGTGGCAGGGCCCAGCGTGCGCCCTGTCCCCCAGCCCTGCCACGCTCTTCCCGGTGGGCTCTGGCTGGTGCTCAACCCTGTGCCCTTCGCCAGAGGCACAGGCCCGGGGCAGGCACCAGGGATGTGGCCCTGCTGCCCTCCCAAAGGCGGACTCTTGGCGCGGAGGTGGGGTTCCTGCAAGGCCCACCTTAGCCTGGCATGTCCTCCCTCTCTCAGGCCCCTCTACAGTCAGGAGCGAGGGAGAAAAAACTCCAGAGTATCGATTATGGCAGCAGATCCAGCCTGGAGGAGGTTTTCTCCTCTGAGAGGGATGTGAGCTAAGTTTTGCTAGACTAAAGACATTTTGATGACCATTTTTGATACCTTCTGTCCCACCCCACCACCTCAACACCGTTGTGATCCTTGCAGAGAGCACAATCTTAGCCTGACAGAAATATCCCTGGTGGGACAGAGGGGTCCTGATGTTAGGGCGCCCAGTGAGGCCTTCGATACCAAGCCCGTCCACCATTCCTCTCACAAGAAACTAGGCTGAGGTTTGTCTTCAGGGCACGTTACACGGCAGCAATGGCAAATCGCTCATGTTAAGTCTGCAAGCAGTCCTGCGACTTTCTAAGCTTATGCCAGGCTATGCAAGTTCGTGTCAAGAAAGAGCATGGAGTTTGTTTAAAGACACTTCTGCCTTTGACCTCTGGGAGAAGAAAATAGGCCTATCATTTACAGGAAGACGAAAGGCCTTACATTGCACACAACTTTCCTCACTTGAAAGGATTTGGACATCACATTCTGGAGAGTAGTGTTAAAAAAAAAAAAGAGGGAAAAGAAAAAGCAAGTTGTTAATAAAATATGGGGACAACCTGGGAATTTGATCCCAACAGCCCATGATAAAAAACCTCCAGCTGAGAGCCGACCTCTACATTATATTCCCCAGCGCTCTGCCTCGTCTTTCCTTAAATGCATGGGGCACAGGGCTTCTGTCACTTCTTTGGCATGCCTGCTTACGGTCTGAGAGGCTTTTACTCTGAGGAAGCTTTTCCTTCACATTCAGCTTAAATGTGCCATTTCTTGAAGTCATCCCCTTGTCTTTTATACTCTAGCAAGCAAAACAAGTGTAAATTAAATGGAAGACACATGAAATCTTTACAAAGCCCTGTGTTTCCTCTAGCATGAAAGTTCTTTCTCTTTGGAATAGAATAGGTCTTTACTCTGTGCTGTATTTTTCCCCATCAGAAAATGAAGAAGAATATAAATTTTCCTCATGACTTGAATTTAGCTTCATCAGCAGCCCCCTGCTGATGTAATTCAGCCCAACGAGATTTTTCTTTTTCTTATTTTTTTTTTCCCGGTGAGCTGCTGCCTCTTTTTCCCTCCTCCCATCAATTCAGACATGGAAAAAAAGGGAGGAATTAGACAGACAGAACTTACTGTCTAACAAGCTGCAACTTCAGACCGGGCAGGAATAACACTTAAAATATAAAAAACAAATTTTATCAAGCCTTTTCCTCCCCAGAGACTGCCACAAAAATATTCCTTGTTTGTTGCTGAGAATGAACCATTTTTGTCTTTCATTTCTGCTTTCTGTCACATATTTCATTTTGGCTGCCCCTTCTGTCTTTCAGCTAGGGACCTAGGCTGCTAATGCAGAATCACAGATAACTCAACAACAAAATGCCTGTATTATCTTTTTTTTTTCTTTCTTTCTTCTAGTCTGCCAGGTAATTGCAACCCTAAAAGCTTTTGCATATTTACCACAGAAACATGTCTCTCTTGGAGGATGGGACTGTCATCAGGTAGAATATTTCATTTAATAAGCCTCTTCTGAGGTACAAACTAGGGCTGGGGATTTTTTTCTGGCCTCCTTCAGAGCAAAGGACAAGCAGATAAAAATCAGCTGCTGCAGTGCTACACTGTCAAAGTTCCTGTTCCTGTGAAAATTAACTCTTCCCAAGCTCAGAGCTCAGGTGGGCTTTGCCACTGTGATGTTTATGAAGTAGGAAAAGGGTCTCTTATCAACTCATGTTTTTCTGTCCCGAGTCCTCCCCATGTATAAAACAGATTTCTTTCCTATTTACAAACAGAGCAACTACCCTGCTTTTCTGTAACCCATCTGATGAGTTGTGGATGCTGCCAGGACTGATTTTCATAAAATCAGTCATCAAGAAGGATCACATTTTCCCTCTTTGCCCCTGTTTCACAGTATTACAACAACAAAAACATGGCTTGAACATTCCTAAATTCAGCTGTCATCTAAAGACAAATTCCCTTTTTTTGCCCCCTCCCTTATTTTCCCCAACCCCTGAGACAGGAGAAGAATTGTTTTTGTCAGTCCTTCGGATGTTGAATCTAGCTCACTGGTACCGAAGAGAGAGAGGGTCTGCAGAGAGCATCTACAGAGAGACCTCGTGTCTTGGAGTGAAGGCAGAGGGAGAGCATGACCTTCCAGGGGTTATGAAAAGAGGCTGCTTTGCTGAAACTGTTCAACAGACTGAAGAGGGATATAGCTCACACGTTTTGCTTTGGGTGCGCCTACGCAGAGGTCAGAACTCCATCCCAGCACATAACATACCTGTAGTTAAAAGCACTGTGAGTGGGAATCGACTGTCTACAACAGGTCCTCAGTCCAACACCAAACTACTGACAATATTCATTCATCACTACCAACAGCTTCCCACACGGAGAAAGGTGTTTCCAGCCTGGCCAGGCTTCCCGCTCACCGGGAGCAGAGCCGATGGGAGCCAGCCAGAATACTCTCATTGACTCCAGCAAGCTCCACAGCCTATGTGAGAACTACTCCTTGAAAAAGCATCTTCTGCATCCATACAGTTTTCCTGTGGGCCAACCTTATTCTTGTAAAGTCCCTGGTTTCACATACGAATAAAGACTGGAAGACACAGCTGAAATATGAACTGATTGTTTAGGTTAAGGTCTTTCTGAAACCAAGAACCTACTTGCATTGACTTGGAAAGCAAATAGGGACTCTCCAGATCCATCCCCTCTTCTGGAAACAGTCCCAGAGAGAATGAAGTACTGACAGAGGTGAAAGGCTTTCTCAATAGTAACTGGCAAACTCTGTTTTTACAACATTTTATGGTTATTTACAAATTTACAATGGTTTTCAATGCAAGTAAACTCCAAGAGGTTAGGATACCATTTTTTCTATCACCAACAAGCCATTCTAAGAGCCATCCCAGTTCAGGATTAAGGGATGACTCTCATTCATTTACAGGAATGTAGGAAAATTCCCACAGGTAAAATATTTCTTCTAGTAACGTTACATGAGCCCAGTTTCTTACCTGTAATATCTGGATTGAAGGTAGGTAGAACACACAGCTTTAGACACATGGCTAGCTGAACCAAAGTCTATGACCTTGACCCTATATGGCTGTCGCGATGGGTCTACCAACATGATGTTCTCTGGTTTGAGATCAGCATGAATCAGTCCCAGGCTTTTCAGCTTCATTAGGGCAGTTGCTACCTGCTGGAGAATTGGTCGAATGTACTTAAGGGGCAAGGGACTGAATTTGTTTTGTTTTAGGAAATCATAGAGGTTCTGCTCCAACATTTCAAAGACCAAGCACGTGTGATTCTTGTGCTGGAAGCACTCGTACGCGCGGACAAAGTTGTAGTCATCCGCACTTTCTGTGCTCAGCCGAGCCAGGATGCTCACTTCAATCTGGCCTTGCCGGGCATAGGAAGGATGGTTCTTTAGGATCTTGATAGCCACAATCTCATTAGTGCCACGTTTCCAGCATTTGACTACTTGTCCGAAGGTTCCACGGCCAAGAAACTCTAACACTTCATATGTGTTGGTCATGGAACAGAGCACCTCATGTTGCACCAGCTGGTAATCCCCTTCGCTGTTGGAGCCACTGTTTTTGGAGGTGGCCGTGGAGGTGGTGGCAGTGGCTACAGTGGCCCCACTGGCATTGTTCTGAATCATTGGTGGATGCTCTTCGATGATCTGCACGCTGCTTGTGTTCTCGATCTCCTCACTCTTGCGCTTAAGTCCACATTTTTGGTAGGTGTCCAGAAGGCTCACAGTGCTGCGACGCATCAGGTTGTGTGGCCCGCCCAGTGTTTGCCCAGACACTGCAACCACACCAGAAGTGCTGTTGGCGGATGTCACCACGATGTGCCCCGTGCTTGCTGGGAAGATGATGGTCTGTTCGTAAGGGATGCTTGGATTGGGGATCTGGAGGGAGGCGTTGACGGCTGCTGCGGCGGCTGCTTGGGAGGACTGCACGTTCTTGCTCTGGCTGTAGACTTTGCTGTGTGTGCCGTACCCAGTCATATCCCAGTTTGAACTCGGCTCCACTTTCAGTTTCTTCACGCTACAGAAGGCACTTGACTGAAGGGTGTGAGGAGAGAAAACTTGCACATGCGAGGCCATACCTGCAATACAACATTAGAGTGAAACCACAGTGTCAAGATGCCTTCCCCAGCTTTTTTCATTTGTTCAGTGGCAGGAAGGGAAAATGGGATACAGACTTCAGATACAGCACATGCACACACACGAAAATTAAGTTCTTCCAGAAATATGTATTCAACACAGATAAAATATTATGCTCTAAGATAAATCACTACCCCTGACTGAACTATACTAACAACAACCAAGATGCCTGCTCTCTTGCTCTCCCCATTCTCATTTTGAATAACAGGAATGTAAATGTTATTTTTACCTCCTCTGCCTAAAGAGACTCCTATTCCCATTGTCTCCAGGAATATATCTAGCTCTCAGGAAGAACTGATGTCAAATACTGCAAAGTATTCTGCCTATGGAGGCCAAATCTCAAATCCTCAGGCTCATCCTATATTAAACAGTTTGGTGGAGCTGACTTAAGCCCTTTGTTTATTCCCATAAAACCACTCTGTAGCTTCTGGCCTGCAGAGAGCCAGGATGGGACCAGATGATACACCATGACAAAATGGACGTGTGTGAACAAAGTTGAGGAGCCAGGACAGAAGCAGCAAATGATGTTTCAGGTTGCTTGCCAAGTCTGTGTGTGGGAATCATGCACAGTGCTGGTCTGTGCTCAGGGACACTGGAGATGCGAGTTACACAATGTGAGCTTCACTGTGTGCTCTCAGTTCTCCCCAATTTATAAAACTGTGTTCACCTATTCTTATTCACAGCGACAATACCATCACTGGAAAGCAGATCCCCTGGAGATGAACAGCATTGTTAATCAAGGAACGTACACATTAGCATGTGGCAGAACTAGGTCCTAATATAAATTTACTTTTTAAGAAAATACTAAAATCTATTTTACTGCAAGCTTCTTTGGTTCTAGAAGAGTTAATAATCTATATCTTTATTAAAAAAACAAACCACCAAACAAGCAAAAAAAGAAACCCACAACCTCATAAACAAAGTGAAAATAAAGTACCAGTGAGACAGACTTACTGAAGGATTTTGAGTAATATTCCACTGAAACAGAAAACACTCCTATTCAGAAAAAAAGACGTGGTACACAGAGAAGAGGACATCTAAGTCCTGACTTGCTGCCGGCTTTCCCTGCCCAGGATAGGGATGGTACCGCTGGGGGAAAGGTATTGTGAATGGCACAAACCTATGGGGATTCCTGGGGAAGGAGTCAGCGCCCAACGGGAGTTAAAGCAGAAGGGCACAGCCTCCTTCACCCTTCTATCTGTCGTCAGTGTTTCTTTTTAATAAAGCAGAATGACTAGGGAAGAAAAAGACAATATGCTGAGCTGGCACCGTTGCTGAATTATTAAGCACAAACATAACCTTGACTTGTTTTCAACTTTAAAAAGTTAAAAACTGAATGAATGCTTCAGTGACAAAACCACAACAAACTCCGCAGTACACATGGATGACTTCTTCATGAGGAGACCTGAGAGTATCTAACACTCGGCTCCATTTCCTAAAAGAAACCCATTCTCCACTAGTCCATGTTGCTCTTCAGAAGATTTTCTGGAGCTCATGTGTACACTCATGGACATGCATGCATAAACATATAAACCCATATAGAAAAATACAAACGTTACTCCACACTTCCAATGCTGAGTAGCATGGTCAAGCAAACACACCTAAATACACCCAACACCCATTTTCCAGTTAATTCCCAGCAGCCCAAAGCCCAGTAACTGCTCATGAGAGGGGTGCTGTGGCGAGCCAAAAACCACTGTACGAAGCTACGCAGAAGTAACCAGCAAAGCAATCACTCTGGTTTGCTTCAACACCCCCACCTTCATCCCTGCCGCAGTGATGAATCTGTGAAGACAGGGCAGACACAGAAGAAAACCCCTATCAGGACACGCGGGGAAACCCTCACCCCTACTGAACATGGAACACAAAACCCCACTAACCCCGCTCTAGCAATAAAGCCCTGCCAAAAAAAAGCCCTGCATAACCTTCCTTTGCAGACATGACCCCTGGCTTTAATATGATTTCTGATGTTGTTTGCTGCAATTCATATTAACACACCCCCACCAACCTCCTTGGCAGCAATTTCCAAGGTCCCTGTGACTGGGTCCTTGGACCCCACCAGCTCCCTGCCCCTCTAAGTGCTTTCTCTCCTCTCTCCTTTCCATGCGGCGAGGATGTTGCCACGAATGCCGTAGCATGTGGCACCCAGTGAGCTCAGAGAGCCACAGTAATATTACTCAACTTGTCATCCCAGACACAAATATCGCATGTGAGTGAGCTGAAACTCTGTTTGTTTTTCCACTGATTAAGAAGAGTCACGGTGTTCCTTCCAGTACAGTACCGACCTGCCTGGAGAGTGGGGTTGGTTTGATATATGTTTTCCCCCTGGACGTGAATAATAAAGTAGATGTAATTGGTAACATATTGTGGACCTAGCAGAGGTGTAATTTATAGCTTTATAGCTTTCATTCCATGGTGTGCTTGAGCAATATCTCTTCATACAAAATAAAAAGGGGAAAAAATGATTGACACAGAACAAGAAGAGAGGTTCTTTCACACGTTCCTCTAAAGATAACACCAGAAGACCCGGGCATTCCAAATTAAAGTCAGGGATGTGAAGCACAGCAGCTGCAACTTCCTCAGTGCCGCTGTAAAAATCAGGATAATTGCCACCATTAAGAGACAGACTTTCAACTGGTGCAAACTGGCAGGGCTCCAGTTGGTATCAGCTGACGCTAAAAACAAGGTCAGCAGTCACTCAATGTTGTCAACGTCAGATGGCTGCCTGTGCCCCTTGGTGAAACGAGTTGTTGTTAAGGATCGGTTTCCACATCAACAACCAGCCCCTTGCTGTCCCTGCAACATTACTGGCAGCCTCAGCGGGGGGCAGGAACAGGGGACAAACACTGACCCACCCTGGAACCCCAAAAACGGAGGGATTGGAGGAAGCAGGCTGTCTTGTGGCTAAAGGGAAGACTTTGGACTCCTCGGTTGCCACTGCCACCCTCCTCAGAGGTTATATCTCATCACAGGAGAAATATTTTTTTTTCCTGTAAAAAAAGAAGTACGAAATCTTCTTCCTTCCATCCAAAATAATTTTCTTACATTTAAGGTTTTAGGGGCACACACTGTAAGGAGAATAACTCAGCCAGCTCTTCAGCATAGTCCAATACCAAGAAATTACAGGCTGATTGACAGCTTGGTGATGGGAAAAGAAGGCTTCTGCAGCGAAGTAATTTTTATTGCAAATTTGCCTGTGCAGCTAATGTGAGAAAAACACAACCCTAAATTTCCTGAGGACACTATCAAATTGTGCTGGTGGCATGTTCTTTTTTTTCCAAAAAGGATCTTTACTCCATGGCAATAGCAGAAATAGTAATAAATGTGAATAAAAGTTGGATGGTTTGTTACAGAGATCAAATTCCTCATTACAGCCTGTAATACGACTTACAGCTTCAGCTTTTTAATTACATAGGCCAATGATAGCTTGCCACGATGTCCATGAAGAAACAAGCCAGCAGTAACAGGCCAATCCATGCCAGCCAAGCCCTGTGACAGTGATGCCCCCCACGAGCATCCCCCAGAGTCAGTGGGGATGCTCCCAGGGAGCGCCCTCACTCATAAGTTCTTGGAAAGACAGAGGGGCCATAAGCCATGGAGGGATGGAAAATGGCCTGTTTCACTTGGGAAAAGTCCTCTTAAACCCTCACTCACAGTTCTGCTAAGAAACCTCCTGTGGGAGGCTGGGCCTCTTTTGCTGCCTCCCTTCGCTGCTTTGCACAAGATGGCCCGAGGCTGTCCTCTAGGTCCTTGCCATCTTGCTCTCTGCCAGGGGTGGAGGGGGTGAGGATGCTCAGGACCAGCAGCCGTGCCCACTGAGCACTCCCGCTTGCCCGAATCCCGGCTCAGCAGCCCCACCTGCACTAGCAAAAGCTTTGTCTGGACTAAGGCACGGACTGAACTCGCCTGGGTTCAGGCTTGGTCCCTGCTTTGGCAGGGATGCAGTGCAGCCTCCCACAGCCTCAGTTAACCAGTCAGGCTGCAGCCAGGACTCCGCAACAGCTAAATACAAACCCTGAAGAGTGCAGGTCTAATTTTTATATCACCCTTGTGCACGGCGAGTCTCTGGGCTGGGAGCAGAATCAAGGTTGGGCACCACGCATTAAATAAAATTGATAGCTCCTTTCTTTAATAATGAGTTTTAGTGTAGCCATTTAAAGCTGTCACACAATTGACAGTAACTGGATTTAATGGGGCCTCCCCGTCCTTGATAGGACTCACATAACTCCCCGTAGCATCCACACGAGCTGAAGTACATAGTGTGCAGCCAGGGAAAAATGTTAAAATAGCCTGAATGACTTTTATTAAAAGACTTGACTTTTTTTTTTTTTCCCTGAGAACTCCTCCCACATCAGCTTTCACTTAATAATAATTTAGCAGGTGCTATTTACAATTCAGATGGCCCCTCTTCTGCATGCATATACAAATCACGCAGCCGCCTCACTTGTACTTCCAACAGGTTTCAGGAAAGCAAATGAGATAAAGTTCCCTATCCACCCACCTCACCCCAAAGGGCAAAAAATACACTGTGGGGACTGAAGAAGGAACAGTTTGAAAGTGGCTAGTGTTTTCTTCTGCTTTACTCCTAGCACTTACTGCTGATTTATAAATGTGGCCTTTGTGGTGGCAAGAGACCAAGCCCCTGCCCTGTATTAAGTAGGCAGTAAGACCTTCTGCAGTACCTGCAGAGCTGCCAGTGCACTGTAACCAGAGGCTGCTTGCTGACTGCCGCCAGAACGACAGTGCCTGCTTGAAAAATACCGTCGAAAGCACATGGCATGTGTTCAGCATATAAATGATGCACACAAGACACTCCTGAAATAAATATCTTCCACTTCTCCCCAGAGAGGCACAAGCCTGCAAACTCATATGCACGCCTGGGTTAAGAAGGCAATGAAAAGGGGATCTGCCAGGTATGGCTAATGTATTGTACCTTCAAAATAGCCATGTCTCAAGCACAGTGCTCTTCTTCACGGTGGCCTCTGTGTGGCCCCTTTTCAGGCATTGTCCCCAGTAACACTGCGCTCTTGGAACCTCCTTAAAATTTATGTCCCTGGAGGCTACACAAATTCCTCCCCTTGTGCTACGGAATGTTTAGAGACAGCCTCAAAGCGGAGTTCAGACCTTAACAGCCTCAGCTCCTTCCTGTTCCTGGTGAGCAGAAGATGTCAAGGGAGCCTTCATTCCAGGTGAAAACCTCCCTGCCTTCCTGCTCTGCTTTTCCTGTCCTGCTAGTAAAACTGTCTTGTCCTAATTAGTAGTTTCCTAAATGCTTGCATAGCATGCGGCAGTTCTCAGAGATGTGAGAGAGCCCGTCCCCTGCACTGCTCCAGACCTGGCTTCGTCTGGCTCCAAGCTGCCACATTTGATCCATGTCCCACAGTCAGACGAAAATGCAAGACTTTCCAATGCACAGAGTAGCCACACACACACCCCCCACACCCCTGAAAACCACATCTTCTTCTGCAGCGCAATGGTCAGAGAACTCTCATCACCATCACCTTCACACCCTGTATCTCCCTGACCACCCTCCTACACATTCCTCTCCTGCATTTATAACATCAGCACCCCTGCTTACTTATTTCATTCTCCACACCATGACTTTCCTTTATAGGTAGGATAAAAGTTATCAACGAGGACCTCAGTTAGTACTTGTAGGCATGGAGGGGTGTAGGCAGTTACTCCCTATCATGGCCTGAGCAGGTTATTTTGGCATGTGGCTCAGGATACTGCTGTCTTCCCTCCCAAACCATCTTTATTCCCTTCTTCACTCTCCCTCTTAACTCCATAAATCCAGGGCAACTTGCCTGCTGGGTACTGAAAGCTTTCTCAGCTGACCAGGGCAAAGAGGACACAGAGAGGAAAACACTGGGGAGACCTTCCTCCGAACCAGCCCTGTCCATCCTGCTGCCTTCCCTGGGCCTCCAGCTCCACTCCACCAGCAGGCACAGGAGATGCTGGGAGAGGTGGTAAGAGCTGGCTGGGCTTGCTAGCCCCCATTTGCGCGAGGAGCAGGGCAGCTGGCAAGCCCAGGCTCAATCCCTATGCAGCGATGTAGGCTGAAGGCTGGTGAGATGGCACACACCCGCTTTCCCCTCCAGGACATCCCCAGTGGTGGGGGTGGTGGGAGATGGGTGCTCTGCGGTGCACAGACCCCACAGGGCAGCACCTCTTTTCCCAGGGCTATGGCATGGAGACTGCAAGGTAGGCAGAGCTGTCCACACTGGGTCCATATGCTCCAGGAAGCATCTCTGCCACTTCAGGTGAGAGCTCTCATGAGTAGTTAAGGGTAAATGGCCTACCCAGCACCCTGGCACATCCCACACAGACCAAACGAGGCAACACCATCCTGAGTCTGACCCTGCACTGGAGCCTAGAAACATCTAGGCTGCTCCAGCCTCAACTGCCTGAACTCTCCACATATGGCGGGTCACTGGACAATGCCATGTGAGCTGGATTTGGACTGTGGACAACCGCTTAAATAAGCCTGGTTCTACATCTGAAACACCAAACTAAGGCATTAGTGCATACAAGCCACAGGGCGACAGCAAAAGGGCCACAGATCACCCTTTGAACCATCTATGCTGTCTTTATTTTGTCTCTATAGACCAACGTCTATTGCAGAGTCCCTGCAATATCAAGCATTTCCTCAGTGACCACAATTTCACATCTCACCACCACAAAACTCCACTCTTCCATATCCACTGCAAGCCACAAAGCCCTAATATCTTCTGTAATCTAGAAACATCGCAATTCTTATTCATCCTTTTGATGTGGGTTCAGGTGCCCATGAGCCTGAGTAACAAGCTGTGGGCTCCTCTGACAGATTCCTGGGTTTAGGCATGGGAAGCAAAATCTCAGGGACAAATATATACGCTTAAATTTAAATCCTTGATTACACCTCAGTGAAGGATTCTTTCGGGGTCACCTCCATCTCCCACTTCAATGAATTGCAGTAATGACAAGAGATATTACAGATTTCCTCAGTTAATCATGTGACTAGTTTATGTTTCACATTATAGTTAATTAACAATGCAACACCTGAGTACTCAGGTTAAAATATTCCTCACCAGAGGCTTGGCTGCCTCACTACTTCCCTGCAGATGCTGCAGCCACTTGACCTGACACCAATTTCTAGATCTGGGTGTAAGCAGGTCCAGCAGTCAAGTCCATGCTCCCCTGAACTGGAAGGTATCCCCTAGATACCTTCCTAGGGGAAAACCCAGCACAGCTGGAATAGTGCAAAACTTCCTCTCTCCAGGACACCTCAGGGTCACTGAGTGGAAAGCAAATGAAGGCAGCAAGCGAATACATTTGATAGGTTACAGCCTTGACAAAACAAAGGCAGACCCCAGTAAGTAAGACCCCTTCAGCATATCTGTCAAAGCTGACAGGAGGACTGTCACCTCTACAGAAATGGACCTGTTGGACTGAGTCCAGAGGAGGACCACGAAGATGATCAAATGGGCTGGAGCACCTCTCCTATGAAGACAGGCTGAGAGAGTTGGGATTGTTCAGCCTGGAGAAGAGAAGGCTCCAGGGAGACCTTATAGCAGCCTTCCAGTACTTAAAGGGGGCCTGCAGGAAAGATGGGGAGGGACTCTTTATCAGGAAGTGTAGCGATAAGACAAGGGGTAACGGTTTTAAACTGGAAGAGGGTAGATTTAGATATTAGGAAGAAATTCTTTACAACGAGAGTGGTGAGACACTGGAACAGGTTGCCCAGAGAAGTTCTGTATGCCTCATCCCTGGAAGTGTTCAAAGGCAGGTTGGATGGGGCTTTAAGCAACCTGATCTAGTGGGAGGTGTCCTTGCCTATGGCAGGGGGCTTGGAACTAGATGATCTTTAAGGTCCCTTCCAACTCCAACCATTCTATGATTCTATGAAATCACGACACGATGCTGCAAACGCTCTACCAAGACGTCAAAATGCTCTCCAGACATAATGTACGAAACCTGGGAGTCTGCTCTGCCCATGGCAGGTCTCAGCAACTTGGGAAGGCAGACAGATAGCCCTGCTGGACAGACCTCACTGAGCAAAAGTCCTCCCCAAGCCAGGGAGTGAAGCCTCAAGCTCCTGTGATAACTTCTGGAGTCTCAAGAGCAAAATGAGGTGATGGACAATAAAGACAGAGGCGGCGGCAGCACCTGAAAGCCTTCAGGGTCTGCATGAGAGTGCAAAGGAACTTATGCACAATCTCAGTGTAAAGATGTTTTAGGAAAGTGGGTGTCAATGAAGTCAGGAACAAGTTTTCTACCAAACACTCAGTACTCCCAAGGGCCCTGGAGGAGAAGAAAGTCTGCTCTGAGTCAGACATGGGATGAGAAAAAAAGAACAAGACGAAGTCAGACAGGCAGGATCAACAGAAGCCCTGCTTTGAAGTTTTATCTTTGCAGGACACTGAAGGATGTCTAATAAAATGCTTTGCCAAAGAAACCCTCCTTTCAGTTTTCTCGGAGAGGGGCCCAGCAGAGCTGAGGCATGTGCCGGGTGCTGGCGGGACCATCAGCAGCACTGCATCCCCTTAAAGAGCTGGAGACCGTGGTAACACCCGCAGCACCACTCAAAATGAGGCACAACACACTGAGGCTTGTATAATACCATGCTTCAATGAGCTCTTGAAATGCTGGGAACGGCCAGAGGAGATGGGGAAAGCAAGCTACCAAAAAATGTTTTGTGGCTTCCCCATCCTGAAGCTGAAATGGAGCCAGATGAGCTTAAAAGCAGTTACTCAGATCAATGTGCCAGGTAGGACTGTTTGGCAACAGAATATGTGTTCTGGCCACCTTCCTCCCTCCCATCATATGTCCTCCATGGAGGGAAAGTGGAACAAACTTTAACCATGACACTTGTATACCACCCAAAGGTCCCTTTGGAGAGCCATACAAGATAGCCTGGGCAGTAAATACAAAACTGGTCAGGGTTTGCCTTGTAGTTCAGTTTAGCATGCATGTGGGTCCATACATTTAACCTCCAAACAGATCTGCAATGTACGAGCCTCTAGGTTCCTACAAGCCCCATCTCTGGTTGCTACTTGCTGACAGAGCTGCATCCTGAAAGCAGAACTGAAAAAAAGAAGGATCTTGGCGTGGCTCTGCTTTCCAGGCAATGTGCATCAAGTGACTCAGCTGAGTCACTTCAGTTTCCACCTTCCAAACAGGGATTGACCACAGTATCCCCATCTTACAGGGGAAACAGAAGACTTCCTCTATTTCTGACCCCAGGTCCTACAGCCTTCACTGGCTGCCCTACCTGGCCCTCTGTGATCTTAGTTCCTGTGAAAGGGTGTCAGGGCCTCTGGAAAAGGGACCAAAATGCATCAGTGTTTCCCTTTGCTGCCCTGGCTATGCCCCCCTCACCCACGCAGCACTGGCACACGCGTGGCTTCCCACAACTCCACAGTGGAAAGGATATTTTGGCTTCTTCCATCCACCACAGCTGCCCCCCCCCACCTGGATGACTTCCCACCTGTAAATATTAGCTTTGTAATGTCAATGACTCTAACTGGCCCGCAAGTGTGGTGAAACCACAGGGAATGGCTGGCATCTCACATACTTCACTCCTTAGAAGCAGCCCTACTTGTGAAGGCAGGACATGGGCAAGGCTTGTTGGGAGTCTCAGGCTAGCCTCTCACTCCCACAGGATTTTTTCTTAACTGTTTCATTTGCAAAGAGGCCGTTGCATGACATTCAGCCCCTGCTTTGTTTACGAAATCTGAAACTCAGATCAAGCGCTAGCTCGGCTGAAAAGGTCAGTTTGCCTGTTTGCAAAGTCCCTCCCTTCATTTCGTTTCCATCAGGATACAGACCTGTTGGAAAGAAAGAAGTCTCTGGTGAGGTCTGGATGAAATACACAGCATGTGGGCTGCAAAGGAAGATGACTATGCAAGGAGAAAGGTGGGGAAGCTGGGCACAGGGCTCTGCCAAAGACAAAAATTGAGACAGACTGATTTGATGACCTCCCAAGTATCCCAAAGCCAGGGTTCACTACATCTCCTTGCTTCTGCAGCAACATCTCCCTTTCAAGTAAGAATGACCAAACACAGGATTTACAGCACTCCCATACATCAAGGGCTATGGGGTGTTTTAGGAAATTAAGAGAAAAGATACTGTAGGTTAATCACCTGACCTGCAGTTTAAGTAGTTAAAACAATTCTGAAAATAACCTGTCCTCACACAGGCACACAAACACACACCTGCACAGAGAAAAGCCCTTCAGTTCCTCAAGGAAACACATCTTGACCCTGAATTTTTCACCCTGTCTTCCCCACTTTATCTTCCTCATCACTTAGGGCCAAGAAAACATCCCCCATGTGAGGGCCAAACAGTCAGAAACCTTTTTTGCTGTCACTCAGAGCTTTTGGTTTGCATTCCAAAGAAAGGCTATAAACCCAGAAATGTATGACATGAAACAGGCTGGGGCTGTGAGCTGGAACCAGAACGGGCACAGCGGGACTCAGCCACCTGGCCCAAACCGAAGACCATCGGGGAGACTCAGGGTTTAGGGTTCGGGTATGGACCCATTTCTCCCCAAAATAACCCTCTTAATTCACAGGCTGCACCAGAGAAAAGTAACCCTGTAGAAAAGTGACACTTAACTGTTTCTCTTACGATCCCTTCTCCTTTGAGAGTGATGAGTAGCTCGTAGGAGACCCCAGTGAGAGGGAGCTGCAGCAGTCTCCATGAGAGCATGGAATGTTAGGGAGCGTTACCATGGGAACAACGGCTACTGCAAGCACTTGCACAGCCAGAGGCTGACCCATGCAGGCAATGAATCTCCTCTCCAAAAGAAATCAGTGATGCTGCCCCAAGCGGTCCCACAGAAGTGCCTCTGGACACCTCCCTGCCCCACTGCTGGCTGGCTGCTGGGGCTGGGGGATGGTGGTACATGGCTGTTCTCCCACTGTCTTCACAGCAACTTTCTTTTTAAGCAAGATCTAATAGGACAGAGGCCAGTTCAGCATGCAGGGAAGAGGCTTGTCTGGCCATGGAAGGACAGCCTAGGTGATGCAGGAAGCTCTTGCTAACACAGAAAGAAAACCTGATTTAGGCACAGGGATAAACTACATAAAGTATTTCAGAGCCTTGAAGAGGAAACACCCAGGAGCTCAGGAAAGGGTATCTACTTGAGAAAGAAGGATATAAGGCAAGGGCCTTATGTAATGAAGAAGCTCAGGGACACCAGTAACTGCCTACTGCCCCTCAAAGCTCTAAAAGAAAAGAAATTAGAGGAAGGGAAGTCATTAAGAGAAAGAAAACAATAAAAACCTCCACCTGTATCAGCAGAACTCCCTGGTTACCATCAGTTTCCCCCCCCAGGTTTCTCTTTTGTGCAGGATATGATTATTTATTGACACATTTATTTACACAGCTCTACAGTCCTTAACACCATGGCTTCTGGGCTTCCTGTGCTGGCAAGACTAGACCATTCAGAAGAGGAGCAATGCTGAACCTGGAGATCCAGTATGGTACTTGCCAAATGTCTTCTGCAGTGCAGCCTGAGGCATGCTACCGCTGTGATGGGCTAGAAAGGGGGGACCAAGCTTCAAAAACAGGCTCTAGGTGGAGACAGCCCCACAGTCAGACTGGGCGTACACACTCCTCTTTGACCAAGAAAAAGCAAGCAGGTGAGAGCTTTGGTGGGGTGTACAGTGAAAGACAACCCTTGGAGTAACTTTGCTGCAGAACACTTGGTACTTTTGAGACTCTGAATGGCACCCTGCAGACATGGGCACCTAAGCATGCCTCACATTGTGTACGACTGCTCACTCTTCACTATCAGTAACTGCTGTGCCGCACTCGTAGTATGGCACAATTGCTGAAGCCAAACCTACAGAATCAAAAATCCACATTAGAAAGGATAGCTGGCTACAGATGACAGACTAGCTAAAGGGGCTGTCAGGCCTTCTTCTCATCCATGATGCTACATTTGTGAACTGACATGTTGCTATGCGCTTACCCCATCTCTTCCATAAGCATCTTTTTGGCACTATAACAGCTGTTCTGCAGTCATGTCCTTTCAATCCAGAACACTCTACTCTTTCCTTTTCCTACAGCAATGAAATTAGAGGATTCATCCTAGATGCAGTGGGACAATGAGTTCAGAATCATCAACGTGCCGGTGATATCGCAGCCAAGCTGTCCACAGTCACACCTACGGGTTTCGACTAATGATGAACAGGAAGTCTGGCCAAACTGAGTCACAGGGAAAGCAGAGTTTCTGGGAAAGTAAGCTCTGTATGATTTTCTCACAAGGAGCAAATACACTGCTGTTTCCACAGGATCCCGAAAAACCAAATTAGTAACATCTTGTGGTCAATCACAAGAGCTTTCAATAGGTCTATGAGAACCTTGGGCATCTTAGCTTTGTCTAACATAGGAACGACCGGGGAAAAAAATGGTCTGGGGTGGGCCTATGGTTGTTGGTAGAGCAATTGTGAGAATCCCAGCAAACAAAAAGAGGGGGGGAACTGCCAAAAAACCAAAATCAGCTGGGGGAATTTAGTACCAGAAGTCCTGTGAACTTTAATCAGACCTTATGCATTCAAAACTGACAGAGAGCCTTCTAATATCCATATGGATGAAGAGTAAAAAGAGACTGGAAACTAGATTCAGCGAAAGTACAGTAACTGGGGAAAGAACTTCAGTGGGAAGGGGTGAGTTTACACTCTGTATAAATACCCAATTCATTCGATGTTTGCAGTACTCTTTTGTGGACATAGTCCTTGGGTTTGGTCGTTTTTCATATCTGAAAATAGCCACGCTTCTCTCTTTAGTCCTTCCTGGGCTCATGGGAGACTGAAATGAGTCACCAGAGGACCAGCTGAGTCATACAGCCAAAGCTTGGAAAGTGATGCAAAATTGGTCATCACATCCACGACTAAAACGTGGATGATAGCAGCCCTCCTAGCAACCAACCATGCATTAGGCAGCAGGGGTTGGAGACCACTGCCACCACAAGCCATTATTTTAAGCCAGACAGAAGGTGGCCTTAAATGAAACTAGTACAATGTGAAACAAGCACTGACTGGTGGTTCTGCATCTGACACAAAGCCCTTCTCCATTCAGTATCCCCATCCCAGTCACATTAAGAAAAAGGGAGTTCCTTATCTCAGGAATTGCCATCTCCATCTTCCAGATCCCGGGCAAATTCCAGGTGATTTTCCAACTTGTACAAACCAAAGTCCTAATTCATTCCATTTCTTTAGAGTGGGGCAATTGCTTTTGGGCACAGAGAATGTATTCACCTAACAAGTTTTTTATGGTGATTACAAAAGTTTAGCAAGTGAATTCAGGAGAGTGGGGGACTGTTAGACCTCTTCTAAGGAGTTGGGCATGCTGCCAGCAGATGCAGTGCAAGCTCCCTTGCCCCACGCATCACTTGGACAGTGCACCATAACCTTGCACTTGGGCACCGAACAAATGATGCTCATCCTGACCGCCTACCCAGCTGTCCCGAACATGCTGTTGACCAGCACACCCCGGCAGGCAAATCTCTGACACATTCGAATAGGCTGTAAGTGGCAAGTGGGACCTCAGTCCTACAAATGTTAGTCACAGGTGTGAAGTTTAAACCAGAGGTATTTATACTAGCACCTCCAAAGTCAGCGTACCACAACACAGAGTTCACCTTTATCTCTGTCCCTCTTTACAGAAATTTGGTAAAAATAGAAAACAGGATGTAGGTGAGTGACAAAACCACCCAGGGCCACAGAAAGCACTAATATTAACTATTATGGAAATATTCACAAAGGAGACAAGTAAATAGGGAGAAGATGTAACTCTAGAGCAAAATGAACAGTCAGTAGATCTCTAGGGTAAACGTCTGTTCTCCCTGTGCTGTCATGGAAGAGCAACATTGACTTGCAAGGGCTGGGGTACATTGCACAGCTGCTCAGAGAAACCCGTCTCTGCACAGCTTGCCATTGCCCTGCGAATCTCATGCCGCAAGCTACCACCAAGCCAAGCGGTGGGGGCTCCAAAGCAGCGAGCAGTTATGGGGACAACATGCATGGCAGGTCAACAGTGCAGGTCCTGTGGCTCACCCAGAAAACTTGCTGGCTTGAGGCTCCCAACCACACTCCTCTCACCTGCTCCTAGCAGTGGCAAATGGCACTGAGGGACTGCATGTGAGATGGCAGCAAACAGGTTTTCATGAAACTGGTCTAAACTACCCAACTAATGATGTCACTCCTGTTTCGTCTTGGTCTTTCCCTCCAGCTCATCCCTGGGTTTCAGTGAGGCCATGATGCAACTCCCTTGCTATGCCTGTGCTCCCAGCCCTCTGCACCTTCTCTCCTTTTTCCTTTACCACCCCAGCCCCCGCCCAAAAAAAACAAAACAGCTGACAGGTTCAGATGGACGTCAGTGAATGGAGGACCCAACAAGCCAGGGTAACATTTGAGCCTTAGTGAAGATGGATGTCAAACAGAAGCAAGTGTAACTGAACACCTAGTCTTTAAAGGCTTGGTGGTAGAGATTCCAAACTGTTCAAACAAAACGATAACTTACTCCACGCTCTGCAGGGGCAGAAAATAAACATGAAACTGGATCCTGGCAGCACCAGGAGATCCCAAAATTGACCCTCCTGCTTTCTGCTCTGCCTGCTCCAAGGAACCCACTATTCCTGGAGGAGTTTTAAAAAATAAAGCCCAAGCAAGTGTTCTCATATCCTCTCCACTTCCCAAAGCCAACACAAGTAGCTTGCTTGAGTGGGCCTCCCACGCACGGCACCCTCTGGGTCCTGGCACTTGCTAACAACCCAGCACTGACACCATGGGCTGCCCCGCTACCAACCCGAGCACTGCAGCAACTGTAATGTGCAGCTCAGCACACACGAGCGCCAATAAACTTGTCAGACTGTGCAAGACATGAATCATATGGATTGCCACAACAGCAACACAGCGTGTGCAGCCCTGCTAAAACAAACAAACAAACAAAATTCCTGTGACATCCCAAAACACAGATGTAGGTAAATATCCACTCTCCTGAGGCTGCCCGTACAGTTATGCTACAGGGCTTGCCTGAAAAATATATACCTTCCTGACGTGTGACACTTCAGAAATGCTTCAGTATGGCTGTAGCAGGGAGCCAGGGGAAAGCGAGAGTAACACTCAGCCTCTTCTCACCGGGAACCTGGACCCTGACCAAGCAGACGGCTGGGTTGCCTGGGATGCTGGAGGTGTGAGAAAACACTTGTAGCAAAGGCTGCTCATCAGTCACCGAGGGCTGTGGCTGCAGAGGGTGCTCAGGGTCTTTTGGAAAACACATCTCCAAGCACACTTAGCCAGCTGGAGGTGCTGCCTGTCTTACACTGGCAGGGAAGTTATGTTGGAGAAACAGCAATGCCTTTTCCTGCTCAAGGTCCTCCTGGAGTTCTTGGCGTAGCCATGAGACTGAAGCATGAAAATAACGCTCCGAGTGCATCTGAGGAGTTTCCATGCTGCCTTTACCCTTTGGGACCGCCTTCAGAGTGGATGACATGACTATGCCATCCACGCTTGTGGGCCACCAGGACATATCGTTTCAACAATGAACCTGTCACTAATAACTAGACTTCTGAGGTACATATATTTTTCACTTGTATCGCTGTGATATGGTCAGTGAGGACACTGACCGTTTTACCATTCTGTTTTTCCTCCCTGCTCTTTAATGATCTCACTGTGTCACCTCTTAAGCCGCAGTCCTTCAAACACTCGCAGACGTGCCTCACCTTCTAACCAGCAACTACAAGCCTGTGACCCAAGAGATGAATCAGGCAGACAAAAGCAAAGGGGAAAGGCGTAAGGCCAGTTTGTTTGCTTTTCCTGGAGGATTCAGGCCAGAGACTTGAGCTTCTCCAGGTCAAGACAGTGTCTGCATTAGAAAATATTCTATAAATTCTTTATTTAACTGTTCCCCTAGGGCAGCCAGCTAGACCCTCCCGCTACAGGCACGTGGGCCTGCGTCTGAGTTTAAGCACATGAATTGTCTTAACTGACTGCAGCAGGACAACTCACGCATTGAAAGCTAACCACATGTGTAAGCATTAGCAGGATCAGGGCATTAGTCATCTTCCCTTGTTTTCTGCAAGGGGGTTTGTGTACTTAAAAAAAGCAAGAAATCCCAACAAAACTTGTGGATACAGTTCAGGTATCCGAGTAATACTTGAATCTAAATTAAACCACTCTCTCCCACTCTCACTTTTTAAAAAGTAAGTAATTTTCTAACAGTTAAGTATTTGGTCTGCTGTCAACTGATCTCAAAAGAAATCCTGCAAAAGGTAGTCTCTCCAGCACCCATGCCCACCCCAGAAGCTGCACACTCTCAGAGGACCTACACAAGCATTCCACGAGCTTTCTTCTCCTGGATTTTCTTGCGGATTTTTCCTTCCCTTCTTTCTTCATGACTAGCAATATGTATAGTCGAACACTCTCTCTGCTCTCGGTAGAGCTTGTCTGCTGCTGCTGCACGTTCTCCACCTGGAGTGAAAACTCCTCTTTGTGATACCACGTTGTCACTGCAGCCAACGGTGACGTCACAGACTGAGTATTGTGACTTCAGCTGGAAAAGCAACAGCGGGAGCAGATGAACTCCAAAAACAAAGATATTGTTTTCGTGTAAACAGCCTTCACAGAGAAGAGGGGAAAAAATTAAAGAAGTATATATAAATACATAATAAATAGTTTTCTCAAAGAAGTATAAATAAATATACGAAAAATAGATTTTCTCTAGGCAGATCTCTCAAAGTCCCACTAGGTACTGAAAGGTTTGTCATTTTTTTTCTGTTCTGTTAAGAAACAAGGCCCTTATTAGCTTCTGAAATAAACATTTTCTATCCTTTTTTTAACTTTGTTTTTAATACCTTCATGTCTCATCATTGTCCCAGAAAAAGCAAACACCATTGCCGTGTAAAGAAACAGGTCTCAGGAAATAATGTACAGTGTGTTTCCAAATGGTTCATAAATCCACAGGCAGCTTGCAAATACTGCCTGCATTCCTGTGTCAGGGTGGTTGATTTTCATATAAGTCACCTATTAATGCAATTTGAAAAAAAAGCTTAACCCCATTCAATCACATCCCCTTCCACCTTTACACTGAAACCCAGAGGTTATAATTACACTCAGGAGCAGGAATAAATTAAAACAAGGGCTGGTGCTGCCTTGCACTCTTTTTTTGGAAAGAAAGGTGATCCTGTCTACCCTGCCTTATGTGCTCTGTCTAACTCAGAACGCGGCTGGCTGGCAGGCAAAGGGGCAAAGACTAGGTTTTCATGAGGTCAGAAATGAAAATGAGGTCATTTTCAGAGGTCAGAAATGGAGTGACGAATCCTGTGTCCTAACACGTACCAGATCTTCAGAGGGGGACGTTATCTCCACTACCTCCCCCTTCTGCTGCCCAGGACATCTTCAAGCTGTGGCACCCCTGGAGCTCTGCAGAGGGGAGTCAGGAGGGAGGATGCAAGCACTTCATGGGTTAGACACTTTCCACCCCTTAGTAAGGGTTACTTAAAAAGTAGCACACTGTGACAAAGCCAACACCCAGCAGTTTGGGTGTGAAACACTGGAGGTCGGGGCAACAGACTGATGCATCTCAGTGGACTTCCAGGCAGGCCATGTCCGAGCCTTTGCCTGCACAGCTCAGTGCTGTCTTTCAGAGGAGATGAGCCCCTCCCGTGGTAACAGCCCCGTTTTTCCAAAATCCCTGCTCCAGAGCAACTCTGTGTTTCCCTTGCTAGGGTTACAGGAGATGGGACACTGGTGGTGATCCACACTGAGCGCAGGTACAACCTGGAGGTGACCAAAGATGCCCACACCAGTGGCTGGCCTCGACATGCAGGCACACAGTGAGACCACAGGACTACAGCCCCCTCATTCCTCCCTCACAGGGCCCTTGGCTGGAGCAGGACGACCTGCTCTACCCCAACTTCTTCTCCAGGGTTTCAGCAGGGCTGAGATCTCAGCTCAGTTAACCACTGAAAGCTGCCAGTTAAAAGGAGGAGTCAATAGCAGGGAATGTGAAAGGCGTTTGCTATTAAAAGAAAAAAAAAAAAAAAAGGAGAAAGAAAGAGAAAGAGAAACTATCATCTTGCTAAAACACAACTGCTTAATGCTTGAACAACTGTAATAACCAGCCAGTGTTGGCAGACCAGTGTCTGACTGCCTTGACAACCCTTTCTGAAAATTCACGTGCAGAAGGGGAAATATTGGTAGGACTTCAGTTATCAGCTTCTCAGGGGACACCAAAAATAATAAGCAGTTCCCTCCCCAAAGTACCCTAATGGCATCCTAGCTTTACAAAAAATGATGCTTGAATATTTTTTCTGAAATATAAACTTGCCATGCACAGTCAAAATTAAAAAGAAATATAGGGCATTTTTAAGAGAAACTCCATGGGGAAAAGCAACTGTGAAATAGCCAAACATCAATTATGAAAACCACATCAAGAAGAGGCTCTTGTGCACGGGCTTTAGAGTTTAGGGATTTGAAGAAAATGTGCATCCTGGTTTGACTCATAATGTAGGCAGAGAATGAGCAAGTTTATTCAACTTGTACAGCTCAGTGAGTATGCTCCCGTGCTGAACTGTAACCCTTTCAAGTCAGTGAAGCTATACAACTCTCTTGCATCTCACAGCTCCTGGTTCATAGCAATCTTTGCTCTCCACTCCCACCTCCTCTGCAGCACCAGAGCGACCAGCTCACTCTCATCCTAAGTTAGCGCAGAAGCAACAGCCGATAGTACCGTGACATGAGCAAACTTCTGCTGAAGTGTGCATCCCAGCCATCCAGTAGCTTGCTCATTGGTGGCATGATCACAATTTCTACTTCAAACCCCCAACCAGAGCCTCCTCCTCCCTGCTGCTGCCCACATACAACTCTGAACTAGAAACGGGCTGCGGGCAGCCTTACTTCCTTCTACCTCATGAAACACATATGGCTAGAAAAGCAAACGATAAGAAAGTGAACAAAAGCAGAGGGATTTGGGGGTGATTCTGCCTGTGAGTCAGGACTGGATCATCTTCCCAAGCTTAAAGATGATGGTCTCATGCGTGTACCATTTAGGATTTCCACAAGGCAGGAGCCAGGAGAGTGGGTAACCAGAACTGTGAGTACCCAGGGTAAAATCAGGAAATGCCTTCTCACAAGACCCACAGCAAAAAGCAATGGGATGATCTTGTCCTTCTTTAAAATAACTTGCAAGTCTGTTGGCTTGTGGCATTGCTGTTTAATGGTAAGCAGCATTATTATAGAAAAACAGCATAAACCGAACAGTTGCTTTTTTCCTCCATCCCTGACTTCTCTCTGACTTGAGGGTCACACATGTTCCTATATGCAATGCCTGGATGAAAGGCTTCACCAAGAATTTTCCTTTCTGATGATCGGTGGCATCAGGCGTTTCCCTGTCTCTTCTTCCAGGAGCTATGGTTGTTTATTATTCCTCAAGCCCACTTCGCATGATAGATAACTACACAGAAAACAGAAAAAAGTGAAAGCAAGACTATTTAAAGCTGCAAATCAAGAATGCAAGGCTTAGGAAACCTCAGCTTTATGACTGCCTGTGCAACCTTCCTTTGGCCCCCTTTCTTGCCTATGTTTGGTGGCAGAGCTGTTAATCACATAATCACAGGCTACTTTTCTACAGGACCTTGGCCTCACCCAGTACAGCAGGATACACGGTCCTCACTTAGTGAGCAACTAGTCACTATTTCTTCTTCTCTGCGCTGTTCAAGGTGTGGCCCCAAGCCTTGTTTACTAGGTACCAGCCACACTCTGCTCGGCAGACGGAATTAGTAATTTACTCATGGGCCTTCCTACAGTACGCATCATTAGAGTAACTGAATGTTTCACAAACATAAAGGAATGTATTTTCACAATGCCCTCATCAAGCAACACACTGTATTAGCCCTATGTCATGGGCAGGGAACTGAGGCACATGAAAAGCTTCCACTAATTTTAACTGCCTAATTGAAACTCTTAGGTCCAAATTCTTCAGAGATGTGTTTTGTCTGCTGAGGATGTGATGACAACCATTTTTTTAAGGCTTAAACGTTGGCCAAGTTTGGGCTGATGTTCTTGAAGACCACAGAATTGGTGTCTCTGACATATACCATGCAAATTTTATTGGGTTGTTAAGGTGGGGGGTTGTTTTCTCACTTATTTGTATATTTGTTATATTTAACATTCACCAAAAAATTCAAAAGAAGTATAAAAGAGCTGTTTTCTAAATACACACTCTGAGGCAGGTAGCTGGGATGGAAAATTTTAGCTGAGAGAGTTTAAGTTTGGTAAAGTTGTGAACAACCAAAAAGAGGGTCTTCTAATAGGGAAGCTGTTGGATGGCCTCAACAGCAGGTCATTGCCATGACACACACTTTCTTTTCTCTCTTGGATTATATTATCCAGCTGTTGAAGAAACCGCACATGCCAGATGTTAAACTAACAGAATCATGTCAAACTTTAATACAAACTGTAACTAAAGCTTTATTTCATATCCTGGTTCTGTTCAGATAAACAAGATTCATTTATTTTTAATTGTAATGCACAACACAGTCTTGTTAGTTCCAAACAGCAGCTTTTTGCATGAGCCCCACCTTTCCTCCTGTTGTCTTGGAAAGAGAAAGCAAGTTAAGTATCAGGTACCGTAGGCAGCAGTGGTCATCAGCTGGATATAGGACAGATGGACAGTACTCAGAGGTAGTGACTCTTACATTGTTATAAATGTATCCTTTCCCTGTTTATATACAAGGAGATTCACAAAATTCTAAAAAAAGACCCATCTAAAAATTCCAGACACTGATTTTTCTTTGTTAACACCAGGAAAGAAAGACAGACAAAAAGACG
>VYXH01001289.1:490869-506148 GCA_013397275.1 Burhinus bistriatus
TAATAACAGAAGAGTCACTTAAGGCTCGCGGATGACCTCAAAGTACCAAACTGCTGACCTGCCACCGAACTCTGAGCTTGCCAGTGCAACCATGAAGAGCAGGGCTTGGTCCCTGTGAGGGACGGTGAGCACAAAACGGCTTTGTAGACCCGTAACAAAAATGCTTAAGTCTCCTCTGACGTCATATCATTCTGTGGTAATATCCTACAGCAATTTAAAGGACCGCTGTGGCTGGTCTCCAAACCCAGGAGCAGACAGGTAGAGGGAACAGCGTAAGGGTGCTGGTCTGGAAGGGGGATGGGGCAGCTGGGATGAGCAAAGGCACAACCTGCTTCTCCAAAAGTGAAAGGAACGAGCAAACGGAGGAAGGGAAAAAGATAGAGGAGCGAAAAGCCTGGATTTAATCATGAAAAACAATAGCTCATCATTTATTTTCATATCCCCTCGCTAATGCTGGAATAATGCTAACAGTGGAATTCTTATGGCATGCATGTCATGCCTGCAAATACCAAGTGAATTACTTCTCAGCTAGGCTATGGGCTATGGCACTGAGCAGCACATTCGTTACAAGCGACTGGATGATGAACAACAGTTCCCAAATTCCTCCTTCACAATGCTACTTGCATTAGTTGTAATTTAATGAGAGAGAGAGAGAGAGAGAAAGTTTTGGCTCAAACCACTGAAATAATACTGACTGCCGCTGCTTCCCACTGGGTCTTGTATTAACTCACACTACCACCACCACCACCTCCACCTTTACCTCCTCCTCCACCTCCTCGCTTTTCACACCTATCCTCAGGTGCTAAAAGTGGTGTCATGAAACCCATCAGCATGGCAAGAGAGCATGGCAGGAAGCCCCCAAGCACATGCATTCCTTCTGGGTGAAAGGCAGGAGAAGACACAAACGTCTCCCAACAGTAATGGAAGGGCTAGGGGCGAGGGGCATGTGTCCTCCAGCAGCCAGTCTCTGCATGGACAGGCCTCCAACTTTTCTTTGGTTTCTTCCTCCTAGAGAGCCAGTGCAGCTAAAAGACACTGAATTGGCAGCCCTGGAAACAGAGCACCAAGCACAGACAGCACAACCCATGCCAGTGCAGAGCTCCCACCACGCACCCATGCCAGCATATTCCTCCTGCCTCCTCGAGAGAGCCACAGTGGGGTAGTCCAGCTCCATCCGTGCCCTGCAGGCTGTCTTAGCTGGTTTGTCCCTCTTTGTAATGTGAACAAAAACTTTGCTATAGGTGAGGCCTTCAGTGGTATAAATGTGCTGTCACTGCTGACCCCCTGGGAATCCCTGCCACAGCTGCCTCCTCATGAGCTCTCAGGTAGGTCGTTACCTCCCACATCTTCAGGGCAGAAATCAAGTCCCTCTTCTCTGCTCCACGGACCCTGCCACAAAAGGCATGGCCTCTCCGGAGAGGTAGGGGCATCTTGCAGGTTTCTGCCCTGGAAGGAGCCAAACTAGTGAGCGTCACCTCCCACTTCTGTGGCAACCTTGCCACACTGCTGGTCCCCCTCCACATGACAGGACATTTATCCACCACATAACCCTACACATAAGGTTCATGCCTGAAACATGACCCAGAGTGTGGGGTCTCATATGCTGTGGCAGAAGAAAGCTGAGAGGTCTGATCTATGCAGCAGACCTACAAGTAAGAGGCTGCAAATATCATTGCTGCTCTCCTGGTGTATCCAGTCTCTTCACTGTTCCCTTCTGACAGAGTGTAAATGACAAACATCCATGGATTCCTACCCCATGGAGCATCCAGAATCCTCCTTATCCCCTCTGTGCCAAATGTAATTTAAAAGCCCCCCACCCTCAGCCACATTTTGCGGTGTTTTGAAAAAACGAATCCAAACTAAATTTACATGTTTCTGAAATGAAGGTATAGTCAGGGGAAAGCAAAATGCCCTTAGGATTGGAAACAAATGTATTTGTGCAAATGAGACCTAGGATTTACAGTTACCTTCCAGCCTCCAGCATGTGCTACAACCGTAGCTTTGGCTTAAAAACCATCTGTTTTCTTGTAAAGGTTGACAAACACCAGTGATTCTTTCTCTGGTTTACTGGCCGAAGTCCTGTGGACCTGACTGGGGGAGGAAGGTGGGCAGGATGCCACAGGATGCTCCCATGGACATCTGCAGATATGGATCTGTATGGGCACACAGGTGTATGTGTGTGCTTCCCAGCAATACAGCAGGCACAATGCTGGGGGCCACCTTCAGGACCTGTCTGAATCCCCCATCCCAAGCCCAGGCATAGCATGGCACACTCTGTGGCTTTCCTAGAACTAAAACTGTGTTTTACGCAGTGACAGGGGTCTGAAATAAATGAAAGCATCCAATGCTGAAGTGACCCTAAGTGAATGCAACAACAATTGTTACAAATAAATAAACAAGGATCACAGTCGCAAAGGCAAGAAAGAAATGGTGAGCCTCAGCCTGCTGCGACTTCCCACGTGCTGGGTGGCTCACCCACTCCTGCAGCACACGGAGCCCAGCATCCCCCGAGGGGCAGCAGATAAAAGGGGTCCCCCTGTGCAGAGAGCAAACATGGGAAGGAGGGGACACAGGCAGGAGAGGGAAGCGGGGGGCTCCCCTGACAGAGGCCCACTGCAATGGCTACATGGCCTTTAGGAAACCTGGCACAGGGGTTGTGTTACTTGCTACCAGCTGCAAGCTGAGCCCACTGCCCACAAAAAGAAGCAGTGACCAGGGTGGGGAGATGGAGAGTGGTTATCAGGAGCAGAACTACAGGGATGAACATACGTAACCAGATGTATGGAGACCAGCTGGGCTGCAGGCAGAACGCATCCATTACTGCAACAACTTCTTTGGGCGTCCAGTGAAAACCACAGGGCTCAGAACCGCCAGCCACGATTAATCACATTTGCAGTTTAAAACATGACCAAATCCAATGCTTCTGCTGGGACCAAGAAGTTCAGCTGGAGGTTCCTGGCCCTGCTGGGAAGGCAGAGGCTGTCCTGCCCCTCGGTTCCCCTCCTGGCAGACTGTTATGGCTCAGGAAGGGTAAAGCTCAGCCACAGCATTCGGTGCCACACTTCAGTTCCCTTTAAGCCTTCAAATTAGGGCTTACACAGGGCTCAAGTGCAGCCCGGCCCAACACAGGGTTGGATTTCACAGTTCTCGCGTGCTGCTGGCTTGCCACCTCCAATGGAAAAGGGTGCTTGCTGGCAGGCAGCCCATCTGCCCGGACACCCCGAGCAGGGGGTGGGGACCGCCAGCCCCCCACAGCCCTCCCCATATCCCAGGTGGGCAAGGCAGGAGGGCTGAGATCACTGGGAGAGGCTCCTGCTTCCCTTGCCTCATTTAGCCAAGTAACTCCCAATATCTGCCTTTCCAGCAAGCGCTTCACAGTAACCACAGAGTGTTTTACCCATGCGACTGGGCCTGCACTTCTCCTCCCCCATGCACCTGCCAGCCCCCAGGGCTCATCCCAAGCCCCAGGGGCGACTGCAGAGCCCCCGTGGTCACCAGCCCATGGCTCAGGACATCTGACATGCAGCATTCAGCTCCCACAGGAAGTCTGCATGTTCTTGATACGTGGTGCACTACGTTCTCAGCCATGAACACCTCAGGTGAGCTGGTCATCTTCAACCAAGCATGACCAAACATGACAGGGCTGTGCTGGGGAGGGGCGGCAGAGGGACACGAGGAAGGACACGAAATACACAAGCAGAGTAAAAGCCCCATTCCTTCCCCAAGTCCTACAATGACAAAGGGTAAGATGGACAGGAGTACCAACCACAGTGAAACTCGAATGAAAAACTATGACCTGCAACTTACTCCAGTGATGCCAAGTGACATAAGCACGTTTCCTAGCTCACCCCCAGTGCTGCCACAAGCATCTGTTTTATTGCACCCGCTATCAAAAGCACCAAGCATCCCACCTGAAACCCCGCCCTACTCTGCCATTCATTCATGTCCCAACTTCTTCCCTCGCACATTATTTTCTACAGGCAGCAGCTCTTTGGCAGGAGTCTCGGTATCTGTTTGCGACAGGGCATGGCATGGGAAAGCAGACGTCTCCTTGTAAAGCATCCTCTTCCTGAAACCCCTTCAACCCTTCCTGGCTGAGAGGAAATGCAGGGATTCATAACGACTCAAGTGCTCCTCTGGGAAACGGGAATGATTTTGGAGGGACACGAAATAACTTTTAAGCCAAGCCCAGTCCTAAAGAGGGGAACTCCACAGTCTGTAGCTTGAGTCTGCAGTTGAGCAAGAACAAAACCAGAGCTCAGGTACCTAACCTGCAGGGATACTGAAAAAGATACAGCTACTTTACTGAGGTGGTCTCACCTACATTAGATACAGTGTGAGTGATACGGTAAACACATCTAAATGGATACAGATTCTCCAGGAGATACTGCATTTGCATACAAACACCAGCTACATCACAGGACCAGGACAAGACTGACATAACTGAGGATACAGCAGGACAGACCTGAAACACATTAGCAGAGCTGCCGAGATACCAAAGAACTGGTCCAGTAGGGCCACCAAAACCTGGCACTGGAAGAGATGTGTAAAAGATGCCAGCCATGCAGCTGTTCTGGGTCAGGATGGAGATGAGCTGGTGGATGTGGCTTACAGATCACTCTCAGTCAAAATGTCTTGCATGATATTTTTCTCAAGCTTGGATTTCTAGTAACCCTTTTGTTCAGCCTGAAAAGAGTCACAAAAAAATCTCTCCCTGGCTTTTACAGGCAGAGTGGCAGTGTTCCCTCATGAACACACTGTGATTTACAGCCTTCCACACTCACACCAGCGACACAACCCCGTACACAGAGACTGCAGACAGCACTCCTGCCAACACATACGCTGTCACAGCATCACTCCACATAAACACCCTGCATTCACCTTGTTTATATTTCCTCCTGTACAGGCTGTGACAGCTCACAAACACACAGAAGGCCTAATTTATATTTATAATAAATCTCCCTTGTTCATTCCCCACGGTGGAAAAAAGCCCTGGTACAAATGCTGAGAGAACGGCGTAATAGCTCTAGGGAGAATCAGGCCCGTGTTGCCTTCTGTAGACAAAGGGGATGAAGCCACACGCAAACACATGTGCATGCTCTTACACATGCCTACAAACATGGAAAGAGTCCCACATATACATATATACACACATATACTCTTCCACTTGTGTTCTCACACACATGGCTTGATAACAGTATCTACCGTCCCTTCTGACTTGCACGTGCTTTCAGGCAGCACAGGCATTTGGAACGTGCACTTTCATTACCCAGGTGCTCACAACCTCAGATAAGCAACGAGGAAAATGACACTGCAAGAGAAGTATTGTAACCATCAACAGGATATGCTTGTGTCTAGGCTTCACATGCCCTTATCAGGTAGTGCAGCTATTTTAAAATGGGGTTTGCAACATGTTTCTTATCCCCATTTGCTAAATACATACATATTCCGATGTTAAGAGAATGCAGAAGGGGAGTTTGATGGGAAGGCAGGTTTCTGGTGGTGCCAGCGATAGCGTTAGAAGAGATGAAGGAATTTATAATTGTACTCACGACTAAATGTGATCCCCACTTGTTTTGTAGGCGTATGCCTTGGAGGAGTTACAAGGTCTTGGGTTTCTCCACGGTGTCCACAAACTGACCGTAGCCAAGAGTTGGCCTTTTGTTTCCATCTGGCTTCAGAGAAGAGGTTGTGATCTCCCTTCCCTCTGCAAAGGACCTCGTTCCAGCTTCCCCTTCCCTCATCACCTCGAGGCCTGACTGTGGAAGTGCATTCCCCACAGGACAGCACCGTCAGCCTGCTCAGAAACTGGGGCTAGCGTGCCATGCTGGTGCTGTGCAGGGGCAGCACACCCAACCAGTCCTCTCTGGTTTCCACTGGCTCCCAATAAGCTCCCGTGAAGGTGACTTAACTATTAATTCCTGTCGAGGTGTTCTGTGCTCACGTATCTTCTCAGCAACTTTAACCCCCGACAGCATTGCACAGTTTGAGTGGCTTGTGCGATTCCTCCTACGTGCCAACTTCTCTCCATCCTAGCGGCACTAAGCTGGACCAAAAACTCTTTGCTCAACATGGCCATCGAGCCCACCCACAGCCCACTCAGATGCCAGAAACCTCCTGTGCACCGAGGTATTGGGAGCTGGAGGCTGGGAATCACCTAATCCCAGCGCTGCTCCGCTGCTGACCCAGGGCTCATCCTGCGGCATGTCGACAAATTCCCATAACGGAAAGAGCCCCATTATGTACTCCCCTACCCTACCACATCGCTAAAGCTAGCTGACACTTCACCTGTTACTGCTCTGCTCAGATCCCTCCCCTGCACTCCCCCCCGGGGCATCACAGTGCCTAAGCGTGGGATCAAAACTGTTTGTCAATGTTAAGGTGCTCAAGAGCATCACCAGAGATTTGCCATGTTAGAGATGACCCTACTCTGGGTATTTTAAAGACTAGCAATGGCCATTTAAGTCCCCAGAAACTTTGCCACAAGAGGAAGATTAGAGATTGCGCACACACACAGAGAGTTATAAGGATATCTAAGAGGGTTTTCTTGGAATTTTTTCTCCAGCTTCTGGAGTCAATCATCTAAATAGGAAAGTAGCAATAATGGCCAGCAATTACCACCATTTAGAGGCAAAACAGAGACCTGCTGAAAATCCTTGCCAAACTATTTGGAATTTGTCAACACTAAATGCTGCCTAGGAGAAAATAAAACCCCATGTATTTTAGCTGGACATTCTTCACCTCCAACCTCATACTTTAAGTGAACAGATAGCCTTCCTACCAACGTAAACATGAAGTAACACGGATACTTGTCCTTCTGCAATCCTGCTGCTGTCAGTTCCTGTCGGAGTGACAGCCTGAAGCCATGGAAAAACCATGCAGATGGTCACAAACCAGGCTCCCAACACACTACCAGCAGAGGTCTTCCAGAAACATCACTGTGAAAAGCTAACACTGGGGTGAGGCTCAGACCACCTCTGCCATGACCACTCTCTGGGCAGGCTGGAGCATTGTCTAGAGATCATACTTCTGCCGATACCGTTCTTTTGGGTACTTGTGCCTTTTCTCCCCATGCCAGCTCTGGCTGATTTGAGCACCTGTCGCATCCGTTCTCAAGTACAGGTTGTGAAGCTCTCTGGGGCAATGCCGTGCCATGTTTGTCCACCTTTTGGAAAATCTGCAGCGGTTCTTGATTTGAGATCCCAGCTGCTAGCAGCTACAAATAATTTGTAATTAAAATAAAAGTGAAGCTACACCAGGAGATTGCTGTGCCTCCAAGATTTTCCAGACTAGATTACTCTCAGGAGACACAGGATAAAAAAATAAATCTCAGCCTACTAGGTTTACACAGAGACCATCAAAAATATGCGTCGATATTATTCTGATGTCCAGATTTATTTTTTTTTCCCTTCATTTTTTCCTAACCTTTAAAAGGCATGTAAGATAAACAGAGGAGAAACCAGGCAGACAACATCCTCAGAAGAGATGTAGGAATATAATCAAGCCCTTAGACACACGCACACAAACACCGTAATTTATCTCTTCCTCCTCCTGTTTGATATTATTCTCTGTTCTAGTATCATAATCTGTTGCTATGGAAACAGCTATGATGTCACTACGAGAGGTTTATGGATGCTTTGAACAGGAAGGAAAGGTACATGATGATGGGAGAGAAAAAAAACCCACCTACAAACAGCTGCTGAGCAGGAGATGTTCCAGGAACTGCAAGCGTTAACAGGGAAAAGATAAATACATTGACGGCGCTGGCGCTGCTGCAGACAAGAGCAGAATATAAACCCTGTTTTAAAAATAAAGAATGCTTCTAAATTTTGCCTACAAGTAAAAATATTCTGGAAAAGCTAAAGGAGCTTCCTGAAAAACTAAACTTTCTGTTAAATGTTCTGCAAGTTTTCTGGGACTGGATTTTTTCCGAGCCTTGCTGCTAGAGCCCAAGTCTCCATCAACCCACTCCGTAATCTGCTGTAACATTCCCTCCACAAGTGTTAGCGTAACACCCCACCAATGCAGCTAATAGTTAGGGAGCTTGCTGGCTACTTGCCATCCCGTGTGCCTTTACGATCTGTAACTAGAAAAAAAAAAGTCATGTCTTCAAGCAAAAATAAACAGAGACATGCTGAATCCACTGGATCACATCCAGTAGCAAATAAACACCCTGACCCTAAACTATAAGCAAAAATAAAAGTTCTTCTTGCTCTCTTCACCCAAGAGAAAAACCATAGTCTTACAGACTCTCTGCCGAACGTACTGACATACCTGACCTGCTACTAGAGAAAACAGTATGTTGAGCCTCATATTCTCAAAACACACCCAGCCTTCGGGCCATGCACATCCATGTGTGGCATGATGCACATGCGGTTCTCACCCACGAGCTCAGCTGCTGATGACTGTGCCTCCACGCTTGTACCTGTTTCAGTCACCCGGACTGATGGTGAGAGTAGGGCAGATACGGGGAAAGAGGGAACAGTCACACGTGCCCTTGAAGACATCATGTGCAGGCTGTGGGAAAATTCAGCATGCGGGGCCTGCCGGGCAGGAGGAGGGAGGATGGCAGATCAAATTCATCCTGCATAGCCACCTTCATTGTGGGAAGGGCAATGGCAGCGAGGGAGGAAACCGCAAGTGTCTCAGATCAATGAAAAGTGCTGGTGTTGCAGCTAATCTCTGACCCATCAGAATTTCCTGAGCATGAAGAGCAGGATCAGAGATCTTATGGGAATGCTATAACATCAGTTTTGCCTCTGGTCTCAGTTCCAGCTGGGGAAGCCCTAGGCAGACTCTCCGTCCCACCTATGAGCATTAGGATATAGGTGTATCTCCTGTTCTCACCCACCTTCCCTGCCAAAGATGTTAGAGACAACTGCAGGGAAAAGCCTGGGAGAGACTGAAGTTAGTAAGGACAGCTGCAAAAACAGTTCAAGCCAGGATCTTCAGCAATGCACCCAACTTTCTCTTCCTGCCAGCCTGGGCTGTGACAGCCTCAGCCCCTGTACTTTTGAGGGATCACCTCCCTCTCTCCTGTTAGAGTCACTTGCCCTCATCTTCCTTCCCCACCTGTCTCTGTCCTCTTCTCTCTTGTTCCTGACCTGTTTCCTTACTTCTTCTCAACCTCCAGTCCACCTTTCCCATCTCCAAACAAACTCCTGTCAAAAAATGTTTATGGAAACCCACACATTGTGATTTCCTCTCCCCAAAGAGCCCAGCCAGTTTGTATAATCCACCCTCCTGTGTCTTCGTCTAACTAAAATGCAAATCCTTTGGGGTGGGAACTATTTACCCTTTCATATCAATGTCATACCTAGTGCAGTAAGGTCCTGCTTTTGTTTGGCACTGGCGCTAATACAAAAGCAAAGCAAATACAACTGTAGGAATACTTCAAAAGCATCAAAGCAGAGTAAAAGAATAGGAGGTGTGAAAACAATGCCAAGTGTTTCTGTGGTTTTTTTTCAGTTTCTTTTATATTTTAGGGGCAGGGTTCCGTTCCTATTTTTCAAGAAACAATTTCTTCTCTTCTGTGCTTTCTATTTGGGACTGCAGAGTGGAAAACAAAGCTGATTTTGGTGAAGAAACAGAGATTGTGCTTTTTTTAAATTGGCAGGTGACACCATGCAGGAAGGGACTGCAAAATCAGGGGAATTAGATTAGAATTCAAAACAATCCTGACAAATTGAAAGGTACTGGATGAAATTCAAACAGGACAAATACAAAAATCATACGCTTACATGTAGGAAAGGCTAGCTCCGCACATACAGGATAGAAAATAGCTCACAAGGCATCACACCTCTTGGACAGGATCTGGGAGTCATGGCGCATCAGAAGCTACACACAGATGAACAATGTCACGGTGCAAAAGTTAAAGCAAACAGGAGCACTGCCTGTAAGAGGCGTGAAGGAATACTTCTGCTCTACTTGGCCAGCACAGGACCCCAGGTAAAGAGCTGTGCTCGAGCAGTGCCATTCAAGAGAGAGGTGGACTAGCCAAAGGGAACACGGAGAAGCAAGAGGATGGTCAGAGCTGCAGAAAACAAGACACAGGAGAAAGCTGAAGGATGTACTTGAGATAGGATCTAGCCTAAGGAATATAAAGCCAAGGAGAGACATGACAAAGAGGAAGGAATAGTTTTTCCACACCTGCTGTCAAAATGACAATGAATTGCAAAGCAGAGTGGAGTTACAGAGGAGGTAAAATCTTTCAATGACAAAGATAGCTAAAGGCAGCAACGACAGCCTGGGTAGGCTGTGGACCCTCCATACATAGGGAATACACTGGACAAGCATGTTAGGGAACATACCAGACAAGCACACATTTGGTATAACACATCCTGCTTCAAACTTTTTGAAATTTTTCCTATGCCTGCTTCCTATGATTTCAATGATTTTGGCAAGAGCTGAGCTTCTTCGGCATTTCAGCATAGCCCATAGATCAAGATAAACCTGTCAGCATTTAGAATCAGTAGACGCTAGCCTGCAGGGTACTGCTGTGTAACACCGTTGTTCCAGGTCTTGCTAATACCTTTAAGGATTAAAGGTTATAATGAACAGGAAAGACAGCTGCCCTTCTGAGTTTCCCAAGTATCTCTGGCAAATACCACTGCCTTGCGGGGTGACCTTTCCCGCTTTTCAGGGTAGGAGCTGTAAGCGATTGCTCTTACTTCATCCTTCCAGAGACAGATGTCAGCATAGGCCCTGGAAGATGAGCAGGACAGAGAACGAGACGTGAATAAAGAGTGAGCTTCAGCTTCTCCAAGCAAATGTCCCATTCAGTGGGAAGTGCTGAAGAAAACCAAGGGAGCAAACTATGCCATCCTTCACCCAGCATAAAACTCCTTCCCCCTCCAGAACACAACGCAGACAGGCTAAGGCTCATTGCACAGAGACGGCACTTGCCCCTGCATAGCTCCCTGCGTTTCAGTGGCTTTGTTGCTGATCTACACTATGATCCCCGAAATCAGAATCGAGCCCAGGAGGAGCCCAAGGGGCTCATGTCTCGAGGACACTTGCCTCCCACGGGCTATTTTGTACCCCCGCTGCGAATAAGTAAAAGACTCTGTTCCTCAGCATCATTCTGACAGTGACTTGATCAGACAGCCACTTTTTATATAGCCCCTTGAACATATAAAGCACTGTATAAACACACACTATTACAGTTTATTATTACTTCCATTCAATAACTAAATTCTAATGGCACAGCTTTTTAATTCTTTTAGCCCTGACTCTGGACTCTCTAAGGTATTTTGAGATGTGGCGATGCCTTTGCCAGCCTACGGAGATGGGGGTTGCTTCTCTGCTCACCTGAGTGGGGAAGTCTTAGAAGAATGATTTCTACCATAGAAATTACCCAACTCGAAAGGCTACCTGAATTCAAGATTGGTCCCAAAATACACGCACTTCTGCTTTCCAGAGGAAGGACCTCAGTTGCTGATGTGGCCAAATGAAGGAGGATTCAGGTGCGCTCTCTGTGCTATAACTGGGTGGAAGCACTAACGTGCCTCTAATCTTCCCCCACGACAAACAGATAAATTACTAAATGCCCTACATGGAGTGAAATTATCACCTGGGTTTATTTTCAAAACAAAAGCTGAACTCTGTACTGCTAGGGGGAATAGTTTCAAAATAGAAGGCCTCCCGTTAAACACCTAGGTCCATGGTAGGGTATATAAATAGATGAAGAAACAACCTTTTCTCTAAATAGCGTTTAATTCTCACTTCTTGTTATCCACCAGTTAACCTTGCAAAAGCAAGAAAAAGTCCTATAAATAACATTTCACATTCAGAGGGCAGAGATTTCCTAGTAAGGGTGAGGAAACAACCTCATTTTTATAAATGGACTGATTAAGCTATAGAGGCCATGAGTCAGAAAGGTACTTCAGCGTGTGGCCAGCTTTAAAGACATAAACAATTCTAATGAAGTCAGCAGCATTGCCTGTGAGCTTAAATTTAGGCACAGACCTTAAAATATCTTCTTAAATTGGGATCAGAGAGGAAAAGAGTGGAACTTTCAAAAACATCCAGTCTCAGCCTACTCATCCTCTACAGACAGAGGGATGGGGACACCATAACAGCTGTCAGCCCAACACTGAAAAGTTTTGTAAACTCCCCTTCTCGGGACTCTCACCCAAAGGTACGCGCTATCCCACTTGCCTTGACTCCTGCACCTAAGAGAAGTGGTCTAATCTGCCTCACATTGGTTTCTCAGCCTAGTCCGAGCAGAAGGTGGCTCAACTTGCCCTTGATCTCGTCATCTGGCAGGACTTCTCTAACGCGATCACCTGGGACCCACTTTCTGAGGCCCACAATTGGGACAGGGATTTACCTCCACAAGCCAGGTCACTAATCCTTCCATGATTTGACACCCCAGAACTTTCCTCCTGACTGAATATCCCCATATTGCTGCAAGGTGGCCAAAACTGCAGCTTATTCGTTTAGTCACCCAAGTACGTTATCTGCCTCTGAATAAAGGATCTAACTTCCAGGGGTTGACAGGAGTTCAAAACCCTCGCAGGCATCAAAGCGGTCTCTGGGCTGTCCCCCATCAGTAGAAGACCTACGCTGATCAGGGTGTCTAGCCAGCTCTTACCCAGCCTGGATGGAACCACATTCAGTGGTTTCAAAGCACCACATGAAAGTGGGCGGTAAAAAGCAACCACTGGCTACATGGGGAAACCGAGGCACAGAAAAATGAAAATTACTTCATTTTCCAGGTGCAGCTGAAGCCAAGAGGGTTTTCCCCACCTGTTGCAGCCATGCAGAGCAACGCGCTGTATGGAGTCCAAGGGCTAACGATGGTAGCGAGTAACTGTGCTTGCCTCTTTGTCCAAGGGCGTTGTTTGTCTGCTCGCCCCGGCCCCTGGTCCCGGCAGCACACTTTCCGCTTCCGAAAATAAAACAGCATTTTTCACCCATTACATCTCAAAACCATTTAATCACTAGACGTGGCAGCATGATAAGAACAATAATTATAACTGGAGGGGGCTTCCTGTTATCCTGGCTATAGCCATATCCTGAGCTAATGAAAACCTACGCTTTTGGTCCCAGCATTGACTTAGCTAAAGTTCTGGTTATTAATTCATAAACAGGAAGCGCCTCCGAGTTATCATCTCCCTGCATGAACTTTGGGGTAAAGACCTTTACTCCGCCTCACTGGTGCTGCCTCGCCAAAGAGCAAGTTTTGTGCGCTTTAATGAGATTTGAGGATGCATTCAAAACCCAGCAGGGCTGGCCTGTTCCTGGCGTTAAATGCGATCTGATTTGCGACGCGTCCGGGGTCAGAGTTTCAGGCTTCCCAGCCCCTCGTGTGACAAGGACGGCGTGCAGGCAGCTCCCTGCCTGCGCCAAGCTCCAGCAGCAGCACCGGTGGCAAGGTGCAATTTATAAATATTACTGAGATTAATTCCATAAGCCACCCACATAGAAAACTACCGACACGGCTGCTAAAAATACACCATGAGTTGCAACGAAGTTGTCAGGAATAAGTAAGAAGCAAAGCAAAGAGGAACAAAACCAAAACAGAGGTAATCGCTGTTTAGAAAATACAGGTTAAAGCATATAAACACCTCTTTTTACCCAATTCTGAAGGATGCCAGGTATGAGGCACCCAGGAAAAGGCTGGAGATGCTTGCCCAGGGCAGAAAACTACCCACAGCCCTGGCACTGGTGATGTCTACCAGTAAACCCTCTTAAAATGGGGTTTCCCCTGGTCCACAGAGCCTGGCTCTGTTCTCTGCACAGGAGGAAATGTCACACGATGAGCTCACCGATGGTGATTTTGCACAGCAAGGGCAACATCACCTAGAGTAGAGTCCAAAGAACCAGATTCCCGCCTGCCTCAAGCCATTCGCCTCCTCTGAAGCCCATACAGCCACCCCTGAGGAAGCCACATCTTTGGTGCTGAGCGGGACAATGGCCATTAGTTTGCCCCAACTCTGGAACAGAGGCCATGCAGGATTACAACTCGATGAGGCCCGCTTTGAAGCCCAATAAATTTCCCTGTGGAGCTCACAACTGAAACTAAAATCCAGGTCAAACATTGCACAGTGGTGTTATTTCTGTTTTATTCTACTTCGTAGGTTTTTATGTCCTTCATTGTACTGCTCAGCTCTGCAACAGTCAGAAAAAAATGAATGAGAAAAACCCGGCAGAGAAGATGACAGTAAAAACTCTGAATTTTTTAAAACAAATCACAAAATTCTCCTTGCACAGTGCAGGGGGGGTGGGTGGGGTGGGATTTCACACCAGATATTCACTTATTTATTGTGCCTCGCCTATTGTATCAGGTGAGGCACCGTTCTGCTTCCCAGATCCGGTATTTAGCCAGCTGCTCAGCACAGGCACACACTGCCCTCACCTCCATGTCGGGAATCACAGGTGACTTTGTGCATGTGCTCTATGTTATCACTCTCTTCAATTTCTACTGGAACCATTTCATAAGGCCTCCAAGGTGTCACTTTTCCTCCCGGGGTGCCTTTTCTGTCAGAGAGCCGATGTTTTGAAATCCTTATGGTGGAGATACTGTTTCACCAACCCTCGCCTGCCTTGTGGTGGTGGCGGTGGGCATGCAGGTGAAGGGCAGGAGCGCAGCGCTGATCCAAGCCCTCGGCTCCTGCACTCTCCTCGGTGGCCTGACTGTACCTGATGCTCTGGAGAAGGGCTCCAGACCAGCCCGCTTATACACATAATGTGAGTCTCCTAAGGGAGGATCGCAGTCCTTGCCTCCTTCCAAGGAGGAAATCGCATCCCCTGCGATAAGTAAGTTTTTATCTATGTACTGCGATATTGCAGGGAATTCTAAGGACCTCTCATGGCAACTAGGAGGCGAAAAACATTCATTAACCCCTCCTCCGCCTCCC
The DNA here is from genome assembly GCA_013397275.1 of Burhinus bistriatus. Classification (NCBI taxonomy): domain Eukaryota; kingdom Metazoa; phylum Chordata; class Aves; order Charadriiformes; family Burhinidae; genus Burhinus; species Burhinus bistriatus. The sequence continues at coordinate 505,734 of VYXH01001289.1, forward strand.
TCGAAGCCATCCAGCAGCAATTTAACCCTCAAACATACTGCAACACAAAACAGATAAAACAATCCCTATCAGCCTTTACGCTATCTATCTACTGGCTCCTGCGATTTGGGATATTCACCTACTTTAAGGCTGAAGGCGTGCTGCAGAGCCTGGCCGCGGACCCTTCTGCATCGGTGGCAGGGCATTTGCTTCTACGGGTTGCTGTTCAGGGCATTTTTTCCCGTCCGCTCCCTTTTTCCAGTCAGGCAGAAGCACGGGCGCCGCTGAAGTTAGGATGCTCGAAGGAACCGCTAAACTTCCACCGCACGCTTCGGTGCGGCACCGTCGCCTCCTCCCCGGGAGGAAGCCGGCGCCCTGCCCGCCCCGGCTGCGGCCGAGGCCGCCTCCTCCTCCTCCTCTCCCTTCCCCTGCCCTG